>FASU01018166.1:0-12582 GCA_001486225.1 Heliconius pardalinus sergestus | reverse complement strand
AGACCCTACGTAAAAAATACACATCGATTCTTGCGGTAACGAAGTTGGGGTTGGGGTTGAGAATGAGGGTGGAGGAAAATACAACCCCTAGTTTAGTTATGAGCTCCTGGTATTTCTGCCCAAAAAGGCGGATCAATGATGAGAGTGAATGACAGGGCGGGCGGGCCGGTCGGTCAATTTGTTCGAGGAAAACAAGAACGACTGATCAAAATTTTTCACTTATTGAAATTATTGCATTATTTAATGAAAATATTATGTTTATTTTATTCGGTAAGGATTAATTATATTTAAATGATAGATTAATAATTATAATTAATTTAATTATATTTATTAGATTTAATTATAAATAATATTTAATTATGTATAAATAATAAGAAACGTACATATTTTTTATTTAAAAAATTTGCTGAGCTTTTTGGAAGCTTTTATGGAGTTCTTTCAGTTGCCGAATAATAATGGTTATTCGATAAAAGAGGCGTTTTTTTAATAAAAAAAATAAATAAAAAAATTAGAAATGTTTACTGTGGGTTCTACTAGGTAACCAAAAATGCTAAGTTAAAGCAAATTCAACACTTTTTATTAGATACCTTCTTTTTTATTGATGTCGTAATAATAACTATCGATTACTTTTATAATTTTCTAATTGTCCAATTCTATATATATAAAAAATATATTTATAATATTTATACTCGATTTACCTTTTTTTATATTTAGAAAAAGTACATCCCTATCATTTAACAACATCTCGCTTTAAGCTCAAAAAGCACGTGGCACTTAAGACATTATGTAACTAATAACTAGGTATAAGGAAAAGTCTTTATGAATGAAATGGATATTCCTTTTCCGTTGAAAGGGAAAGCCCTCTGAATAGAAAAGCTCCGAAGTAAGTTTCCACGACGTCCGGGATACTAGGGCATCATATTCTACGAAGAAACATTTCCATGTAAGTTATGTGCTACGCGGATCTACGATTTGTTTTCTGGATAAGATATTTAATTAGACATTACTTATTTTAAAACATTAATTTAGATTTTTTGAGGCCAGCCATGGCGCAGAGGCATAAGAGTGTTGGGTTGGGTGTGGGTTCGATTCCCACTCGAGGAAATGAAATATTTAGTCACTGGTAACGAGGTAAAGCGCGGCGTTTAGTTCTGCCAATTTCGCTGTTCAACACGCAATGCCTCAAGACTTCGGCGGAAACTGGGGAACGGAAGTGTGTCAATGGAAACTGAAACTGAAAAAAATGTCTTAACACTAGGTTCGGAGGTTCCTTCTGCCCACCCTGCTTTATGTGAGACACGTTGTATATAATTGTATTGATTTTACACGTATATAGCTTAAAAAGAGAGTTCAGACACATTGCAATAAATACAGACTTATAAAAGTCTATATTTATTGAACAAAAATGATTCATAAATCTGTAACTGGTAACTGTACGGGTATTGTGATCTTATTTAAAGTTTTATAAAATGTAGAAAATGCGGTTTTATACTACATTTTTTATACTAAATGCTTTTTTAAAGCGTTCAAGCTTTATCATATCGCATCCATTATTCCTACTCAACTAATAGGGTTGCAAAAATCAATATTTTAGCGCATGCGTTATAAACGACATTTCTTAGAAAACTCTTCCCGTCTTTGCTATCCTAGTACCGCCGCCCACAAGTCAGACATTTTCCTGCCCTCCTCCAGGCTTTCCCGGAAGCTAAGACCCTCTACTTCCGCTCTGTAGGGCGGCGAAGACGGGGAAATCTGCCCAAGATTTCCCCAAATTTATCTTTTGTGAAAGCACTTTAGTATGTTTTAAAGCTTTGGGGTAACATGGTGGGGAGGAAGGGGGGAGGGGAGGGGGTAAATCTATTGCGCATTTCGACGCGCATGTTCAACTAGTGGTTAGAAAGTGACGAGATTAGAATAGTACCTACAGCTACTAACATTATAAATGTAAATTTGTTCCCCTTTTAGAATTGCTGAACGGATTTAGATTAAACTTTACAGTAATATAGCTTATACATCAGAATAACATATAGACTATAATTTATGTGAAGATTTCATATAATTTGGCTATAATATAGATAATTAAAGAAAAAAAAAATTTTATATGCTTTTATCGTCTCTATTGTTTGTTGTGAACTATGCACACATAAGAACATATCTAACAGCTTTATTAATCATACATTTAATTCTATTTTACCAAGGGATTAAAGAATATTATAAGTTAGAATTAAATTTATGTAATTTAATATATTTATTTGTTACTTTAATTGAGCATAGGTACGGAAGTAATTTTGTAAATACTCTTTTATCAATCAAATAAATAAAAATAAAAATGGATAATTATTTAAATTTATTATTAATTAGAAATATAATAAATAATAGAAAAAATAATATCGCAAAATATTAAGTCAATGTTTATTTATAGATAGATATTAATAATAAATTAAGCATTTAACAACACGTTTATAAAACCATAATTATCATAATTATTGTCTCTTTAGGTAAATAAAAAGAAAAATAAATATTTTAAGCATTTATTTGTTGAACACATATCTGTTTAATATTGATGTCAGTCTTTTATATAAATAAAATACAATAGAAGTAATTATACAATATTATTTGCTATTATTATCTATACATTTATTTGTTGTGATTTCTTTGAACATAATAAAAAATATTACGTATATCACAGTGTTCATAAATATAAAAAACTGTTTATATAAAACATATTACTATAATAAATATATAAAAAATTGATTTAATTAAAAACTATTTAATTTTACTTGGACTACTAACTAAAACTTATAAAATATCATTCTTAAAATATAGCCTCTACGAATATAATATGTACCTATGGGTAGATATTATATTTATAACGTTTTCAAAGACTATTAAGTAACATTTTATATAAGTAGTGTTTCTTCATTCCGAAGAAAAAAAGGTATGATAGAGAAAGAACCTTGGTATATTATTTCAGTTCCTTATTTTCTAATTTATAATTTTCAAAATCCATACCGAAAATAGAAATATAAATTTTAAATAAATGTTTAATTTTCTCGAGTGGGGATCGAACGAGTGGTCGAGTCGAGTGTCTCTGCGCCACGAATGGTTTCCAGACAGTTTTATACTAACGTCATCATAAAAGTTCACACAGATGAAGTTTGCTAGTTTATGAGTTAAGGAGTCTATTTTGAATCTTTGGTGTTACTACAAATTCAATAATAGCCGTAAGGGTAATTTCGAATCACAGTAATAAGATTAAATTAAATGAACTTATTATTTTCCACTTTTCTAACTAAAGAATAATAAGTAACAAGATCTAAAATTAAAACCTTAAACAAAAAAAAGAGAGATCAGCGTTAACCCACTGTTGTTCAAAATTACCCCATTCTTTTACATTTAAAATTATAAACATATATTACTCAACATTAAAAAAATCTTATAAAATTGTACTAATGTAATTACAATTATTAAATGTTTAATAAGCATATAAAATATTATATACAAAATTTGACTATTACCCGACAAATTTCAGAAGGAGAGTATTTCGAAATAAAATGATTCTAAATGTCGTACCTACAATATTCAGGCGGGTTCATGAGTTTCGTTTGTGGTTTCTTCTTTAGTAGGTATGATGGGTCCGTGGTTTTTGGCAGGTAGAGTGAAGCAGAGGAGTGAACATACTGAAATTATATAATTTTAATGATAATTAGATATACCGAAACATTTAAATAAAAAAAATTAAACTTATTAATTTCATAGTATCATAGTGGCGGCGGTTGTGGGTGTGATACCCACTCGAGGATTAAACTATTTTGTCTCACTCTGGTAACACGAGATAGCGCGGCTTTGAGTTCCATCACTTAACACGCAATGTCACTATTTTTTAGGTTCACCCTTTATTCCGTGGGAGAGCAGGGTAACTAAAGAGAAAACGGAGTGCCAAAACGCTTTTATATCAACCTCTTCCTACATATCCTCATGCTTTACGTGACCGAGGTCTCTTCGTACGAGGAGTATGAGGAGAGCTCGGTCACGTAAGGTGGTGTTCCCCCTCACTCGTCCTTCATAAATCTTATTTTACATTCTACTTGAGCACGTTCTTCATTATCACTGTAAAAAAATTAATATAAAAAACAACTATAATTGAAACAAAAAACTTACATATAACAATACCGCCGAAAAGATAAAAGCTGACCCCACAGTTTGTTTCCAAAAACACGCCGATAAGGTTGGAGGCGGACATCGAACCCACACGACCCATCATCATAGCGAGGCACACCGCCATTGCTCTGGACAGAGAATTTGCAAATTCAGTTAAATCTATACTAATATTATAAAGTTGAAGAGTTTGTTTGTATAGACGTACTAATCTCAAGAACTAATGGTTCGAATTGAAAAATTATTATTGTTTTAGAATGCCCAATTATCGAGGAGGGTTAAACGTTATGAGTATGGGTATTTATTTAAATGAATGTGATTAAAGCAAATATAATTAAGTAGTCTCTACAATTTCTATTTCAAATTATGATTATATTTATTTCAATATTTAGTTTTTAAAAATGTGTACTAAAAACCATACTAAGTCGAATTGATAATTTATTTCTATTTGAAGTCTACAAAAAAATATAACAAATCCTCACCTATACTTAGTAGGAAACAGTTCAACGGTAACAGCATTCATGAGACCGATGCACGCGCCGCACATCTGGAATATCGCGAACAGGGCTACCGCCACCGTCTGGTTGTAGACGTGGTGGGCGACGATCCCACAAGTGCCCGTTATGAACAGAAGCACCACCAAAATGGTTTTCTTTCCTATATAATCTACCAGGAATCCCACTATGATGTACATCGAACAGAATACTAGTCCTATGTATATTGACATTTCAAAGATGGCGGTGTTCATAGTGTCGTCGCAGGTTATCTGGAAATTGTTATTATTGTTTTATTGTATTTTGAAAATTAATTAGAGGAAGTTGTTGTGAAATTGGACAATGGAAGGAATGAATGGAATATCTCGAGAATTGTGCGGTGTGTGAGTAAGCTAAAAAATACTAAATATAATTTTATTATTAATATATAAAACGCATACATAAAATCAAAATCTTATTGTATAAATGTAATTTTTGAGTCGGATGTAATTTTTGATTTGGCCATACTAGCTTAATTCATAACATAATTTGATTTACCAAATGAAAATAATAAAGTAATTTTATAAAGACTCGTAAAGATTTTTGAAGTTATTCTATTTCTTAAATTCATAACTACATAATTAAATATTAAATTATTAAACTAATGACAAAATAATAACCTCAGTGCCATTAGACATTTTCTGTTCAGCTTCCAACACGTCGCAGATACGACTCTCAGCACCATCGTGGTTGACGAGGGAATTTAATATTGAAGGGAACCAAATGTAGAAGCCATTTGTTCTGAAATATGTTAAAAATATAGATTAATTATAATATAATTTTTGCATAATAGAAATTCTGTTGCAATGAAAAAGAGAAACTTAGTGCTAAGTCCATAATGATAGACTAATTTGATGATATGTCGTCAAATTATGTTTATTTGACTATTCAAAGATATCAGTTTCACGCTGTATCCCGCACATAACAGGGTAGGCAGAGGGAACGTAGTGTTAAAATACTCTGTTCCCCATTTTCCCCCGATTTCGAGGCATTGCGTGTTGAGTGGCGGAACTCAACGCCGCGCTTTGCCTCGACACCAGAGCGAAGAAATGAAAATATAAATTTAAACAAATATTTCATTTCCTCGAGTAGGGATCGAACCCACATCCGTCGGTTACAGTCGCACCCTTGTTCCACAGGGTCACGACGGCAATTACTACGTATATTTACATTTTTTATTCATTTATCATAAACTTACGTAGCAAATATTCCAAATTGTACAAAGCATGTGAGACAAGTCCACGGCAGCAGTGGAGTCTTAAACAAAGGTGCTGTTTGATCGCGCATGGATTTTAGCACCGCAACTATTCCTTTACTATCCTCCTTTTTGCCGTCTTGCACTTCAGATATAAGGGTTTTTACCTGAAATTAACAAAATCAAGTTGTGTTCTAAATGCTGTACTATCATCTTAATATTAAAATATTAAATGAGGCCGTCGTGGCTCAGTGGCACAAGAGTGTGACTGTAAACGCAACGATTGTGGGTTCGATTTCCGTTCAGGGAAATGAATTAATTATTATTTTCATTTCCTTTTCTAATCCTTCTGCCTATCCTGCTATGTGCGGAATATAGAGTGAAACTAGAGAGACTATATTAACTTACTTCAAAAGTATCTTGTGGTTTCCAGTTGTTCACAGCATAAATTTGTTTCAAAATCTTCAAGCATTCTTCTGATTTTCCTGAAGCGCTCAAAAATTTGGGACTTTCAGGTGCGAAGAGTAAAAATATTGTGCTTATTATGAAAGGGAAAGAGCTGGCAAAAACTAACAAACGCCACGGGCGGTAGGCAATGCTTAGAAATTCAATTGGTAGGGAAAACTCTAAGGGAAGGATTAACCAGGATACGGCTGAAAAATAAGATAAAAATAACATTAATATACACTGAACGTAAGTTATAAAAGTAATTTTAAAAAATACCTAATTTTTCACCGACACAAAAATAACACATTTTAAATACAGCAACGAAAAATTAAATAACCTTTTTATTTTTTTAACCTGTATTTTTCTTATCAATTTATATTTAAAAATGTAAAATTTATTCTCTTGTATAATAAGTATATAGCTATTTAATTGTTGTTATTAAAATGGTGTGCACGATGTTCTGATAAGTATGAATTAAAATATTATTAATAATGCTGAACAAATTATTGTAAAATATATAGGATAGGTACATAATAATAGACTTAAAGAACATATTTCCTTTGTAATAAATATTATTTGTCAAATTACAGAAAATAGTATTCTTACCAGGCAATACTACAGTCCCAATACCGACGAAGGAAGATCCGAAGGCGACCATTTTGTCACGATGTTGCATGTTTGTGAATTCACCGAGATACGTGTACACTATTGATGAGGGCCCCGCCATGCTGAAAATATCATTTTTAATTCTTCAATATCACTGCCAGAATGAGGAAATATTGAATATTTCATTTCTTCGAGTGGGAGTCGAATCCACAGCCGTCGCATTTTGTTTTCATTTATCGCTATCTTTTTATAGAGAAATACAAGGAGAATGAACTTAATGAAAGATCTCTTTTCTCGGTTCTCCAAACAAATTACATGAGCAAATATTTCACTCAAAAATATAAGATGAGGGTATACAATTAATAAGTAAAGCAAAGAAATACTTACAACATAGCAGAAATAAACGAGAACAGTCCAAAAGAGATCATATCAGGTGCAAAGCTAGACAGGGCGGCGAAAGTGGCTGAGATTATCATTGCGAATATCATGATGAAGCGTCGTCCCTTCGTGTCCGCCAACCAGCCCCAGAAGTAGGAGGTTAGGATTATAGCTGTAAAGATATAAGGGTATCTATGTAAACGTTTATTTCATATAATACAATAGTATACGTTTTAAAAATATAAAAATAATTTACCTAGAAAAGGTATTGCAGCAAGCCATCCTCTCTGCTGCATCGTAAGGTCCAGGTCACATTGTGCAGCTGGCAGGACGTACCCCATGACCAGGCTCTGCATAATCACTCCCATAAGAATAAAACCACTTAGCAGCATATGCACGATGTTGTATAAGCCGAAACCTACAAATTTAAGATTTTTAGGGTCAATTATTTTGGTAAGTACCTAAATGTGATGAATATCATCACATTTAGGTACTAAGAGTTCAAGTAGATATCTTCGATTCATGACACCATTGCCATGTTATATTCTTTATTTGTACTAAGATATAGAAGACAATAAAATCATTTATAAAATACATGAGAAAACAATATTACAAACATTTATTTCATAAAGATAGATTTATCTTTATCAGACACAGCCTCACTTATTTTATACAGTCTTAAATGTTATTAGCACATTGAATATTAAGTATAACAAAATATATAAGAAAAAACATAAATATTTAATTCATAAAGGTAGCTTTATTTATCTCTACAAGAGATCTTGTCTAGAAAACCTGTGGAAGTCACTCGTCCGGTGTGACAAGCAACAGGTAAGAGCGCGGCACAATTTACGAATATTAAAATTAATTAAAAAAATATTAAATTATTAATTTAAAGAAACCTGCTTCGGAATTTTCAAAGCTTACACAATATAGTACAATGGGTTTTATCAATTATAAAAAATACATGAAGATAAAATAATTGCGATTAATTTGTTAAATGGTATTTATTTTTTTGGTCATAGGTACAGACTAAAATGATGTCATTCATTCAAGGTCGAATTCATTATGAATTCAATTTAAAGGGTATTGTAGTTGATATTTTAAGGAGCAATATAATTGCTTATAAACTTTTTTAACTGAAGATAATAAAAGTGTAGTTAGTTAGTTAGTGTAAATAAACGTTGTTTTATATTAATTACTTATTTTGTTATAAAACATGTTTATATTACACGTAACATGATTTTTTAAAATGTAAAATTTAATGCAAAGATTTTTTCTTAGTAAGTTTCATTTGCAGCCTCGTTAGAAGACTATTATAACAGCATCGTGTGGACGTGATTATTGTCAATTCAAAAGCCTACACGTAAAAATGTTATAATCACGCGTTTGTCTGTAATTTCCTGCGAGTCACGTAGTTTCGTTTTTTTAAAACTACGAAAATAGCACTTTTAAGCGTTCACATATACTCCACTTAAATAGCAATCAATTTTAAATCAAATTTTTATTATTATTTTTTTAACTTGAAGTTTGTCTCTGAAAAATGACGAAAGCTCTACGTCTCCCACTGCCGAAAACAGCAGTGGCGAAACTAGGCGATCGGGATGCTCCCAGCCCGTACAATACGTAAAGTATAGAAAATTAAGATTAATGTAACATAAAATTAAGTAAATAAAATTAAGATTAATGTGACATAGGCAAAGTAAATTTCACACAAAATGAGTGAATAAGCTGGGTGAGCTTATATAGCAAACTTAAGTTGGTCAACTTTAATAATTTACACTTCCAGAAATCCTGAAATTGATATGGAACCCTCTGTGAGCGAGTCGACTCGCACTTGACCAATCTTTCTTATTATCAATGCTACATCTTTTTATAGTTACACATATTATAATATTCACTGATAACGATAGTTTATAATTTATACAACGAGAATGGGGGCAATTTGTAAGCATGTAAATATATTATTAATTCCTAATTAAATAAACTGTTTTCACGTCTTAAGTCTCGTTGATTTTACTATTTGCATTGCATGAAGAGGCTTTGTATTGTTTGTGGTAGTATTAAAAATAGTATGATAGCGTATATGTTGATACTTGGGAAACCCCATATTACTAACAATTTGGAAAACAACGAAAGAAGCCGTGCCGAAGTTTACTTTGGCATAAAATTTTTTACGTAATAAAATAAAAGTAAGCTAATTACGCCATTGTAATCATGATTGGGGCGTTTATTGTTTTTTAGCTTCACTTTTCTTCATTTGTAAGAAAGAAATTAGTATTAACCTATGAAGACACTGCGTTCTTAAGATATATGATACAACGAAATGATTGGTGATGGCTTCAGAGCTTACTCGACGTCACCTAACTATACATTGTTTTGTTCTAAATAGGCATCTGTTGAACAGAATTAAATTATACTAACAAATATTTTTTCAATTTTAAAATGTTTTGAAATTATAAAAACAAGATATTCATTAAACACCCGGAGGGCATGTATGAAGAGGTTGATGAGAGTGGACGAGGTGAAAGAGGTATGTGGAGACCGTATCGTTCAGAGCTCCGTTCTCTCTGACGGCCCCGCTAGGGATAAAGCGTGAAGCTGTGTTGTGTTGTTGTTTTTCCACACGTCTTTACATAAGAATATTACATTATAAAAGATTCCTTAGTGTTTATTACCTATTACCTAATATGATGATATTATATACATCAAATTAGGCGGATGAGATCGAATGTGGTGGTGAAAATTGGGAAAGGCGTATGTCCACCAGTGGACAATCGATGGTTTTCGATGATGATGGTGATGAAGATATCATAAAGTCCTCACACAATACGTCCACTCCACCAGTATCGAATCAACGAATACTGTCTACACCTAAAAAGAAGTCATGCATTCATCGTACAGAACGCAACGATAATATTTGTAGGAAATCTTCCTCATATTTTTAACAAATTCCTTGTTGCTGTGTCAGTAAAATCTTATCAGGTTTAACAACATAATTTATTAATCAGCTTTTATTAAACTATTAAGGATTATGTTTTATGACAGAGGAAAATTTTATACAGCGAAAAAAATAAACAACAGCTCAGATAAGCGAAAAAATTTTGTATCACTGTCTGTCTCATGTTGTCTTATCATATTTATAGTGGGTTTGGTATAATTGGCGATTTTGGTATTTGTACCGGAAAGTACTATCATGACATTCACTTTTGAAATACAAATGCATTTCCGAGCGTATTTTTTAATTCATCATCATCATCAACAGCCATCTTTTGTCCACTGCTTTGGACAGGCCTTCCCCAATTCTCGCCACCACACTCGATCCTCAGCTCTTCGGATCCATCCGCTTCCCGCTTTTGTAATTGCTCTCTATATATTATTTTATTATTTAAAATCTGCTAAAATTATTAAAAATAATATATTAAATTAATATATCAATATTATTATTATTGATATACCAATAATAATAAAATTACATTTTACTGTAAATAATCGTAAAGAAATGACAGTTTTAATTTAGTTGTAACCTTACAATTTTTTTAATAGGCTTTTCTAGGTTTTTTCAGGCTATTTTAAAAATTGTAACTTATAACATAAATATATAGCAGCATAACGTTACACATTTCGAATAAATAACAAATCTAGATAAATAACCTATAAATTATCAACTATTTGGTGAAATTAGATCCAAATATTACATCATGCAGTTAATAGTAATTAGTTCATGCTGAGAGCCAACTGAGAACTAATAACACGATTATAATTCGTCTTCTTTAAGAAACATTGAGAACCTTTTTACGATTTTTTATTATTTTATTCTTTTTCTTTACCTATTACTATTATAAAATATAGGTATAGTGTAAAAAAAGCTTTATAGTCTGAGGCCAGTCGTGGCCAGGGGCATAAGCCTGCAACTATGAATGCGACAGGTTGTAGAGTCCAGGAAATGACATATTTTCATTTCTTTGCTCTAGTGTTGAGGTAAAGCGCGGTGTTCAGCTCCGCCGCTCAACACTCAATACCTTCAATACTGGACGGAAAATGGAGAATACATAGAGTAAGCAATTTATAAAAAAAAATATAGCGATTATTT
The DNA here is from genome assembly GCA_001486225.1 of Heliconius pardalinus sergestus. Lineage (NCBI taxonomy): Eukaryota > Metazoa > Arthropoda > Insecta > Lepidoptera > Nymphalidae > Heliconius > Heliconius pardalinus. Next base: position 1,172 of record FASU01018166.1, on the reverse strand, counting down.
TTTACAATAGCTTTTTTCCTATAGGGCCAGATGTATTAAAAACTGTATACAGGAGTGAGTAGTTTTAAATGTAAACAGTACCACTTGTTGTGACTATAAATAGTAAATATTATTAAAACGTCGGGTTAATAGATGTGTATTTAGCACTTTACTGGAAGCAAAATAAATAAATCTAGTTTATTTCGAGTATTTAGAATTAGATAATGTGTTAAGTAGTCATTTATATTGAAGAAACATTTTAATATATTATAATGATATTTCTAATATATATTTTTTTTCATATAATAATAATGTACAAAAATCATAATAGGTATACAGAAAATAAAATTATTAATTGTAATAAATATTTTTTATAGTTTTTTTTGGAGTTTGACTGCTGCACATAGCAGGATAAACAGAGGGAACTTAGGAACTTAATGTTAAAAACACTACGTTCCCATTAAGATCATTCCGATCCTCATTTTCCGCTGATTTATGGAAGCATTGTGTGTTAAGTGACGGATTTCAACGCCGCACTTTGCCTCGTTACCAGAGCGAGCAATTTTCAATCCTTTCGAGACCTGTTGTAGCACTTTCCCGCGAGAAAATGGAATAATTACAATTAATTATCCCCGAAGTCTGGATCAAACTTGCAAAAAGTTTCAATAAAATTATGTTTACAATAAAAAATATATGTATTAGGTATACAGTAATTAGCAAAGCAGTTATAATAGCTCGTACCACTTAATGTTATACATGTTGGTGTTGACTGTTGACGATGTCAAGTCGGATGCTTCACTGCTCCCATTATGATCCATTACGCAGATAGCACGATAAATTATATTTCAAGTGTTTAATACTTGTAAATAATTTTATGTAATAGTTTATTATTTAATTATAATTTTAGTGAAAATTTTTACATGTTTTTTTTATTTTGTAGAGTACGTAAAGGAAAATTGTTCGTGAGGTTGTCATGGTGCAGCGGTAACAATACGCGACCATTGTGGGTTTGATTCTTAATTGGGGAAATTAATTATTTTCATTTGTTCTGTGTGGTAACAAGACAAAGCGCGGTGTTGCGTTTCGCCACCTAACACGTAATGATTATCAAATGAAATACTGGGCGGAAAGTGAGGAACGGAGTGTCTTTTTACTATGTTCCCTCTACCTACTGTAAGACAATTGTCAGTGTG
>FASU01018142.1:1206-11960 GCA_001486225.1 Heliconius pardalinus sergestus | reverse complement strand
AAGTTCTTGGAGTAGTGCAGATCTGAAAGAAAACACTTGTTAGAACAAGAAGTATAAGAGTAATTGTTATATGTATAGTATAGTTAACTTAAGCAAAGGTTAAATTTATGTAAATAAAAGTATAAGAAATATTACATACATAATACTTTCAAAATGAAATTATAACATCTTAATAGGAAGAACATATTTAACAGTACCTATATTGTTCATATTTCATCACAATAAGCTGTAGTTCCTGCTTATAGAGCCTGGTTAACATGTCTGAGTAACAATCAAGCTCACTTAAACGGAACATATTCCATCTCAGCTTATGGTCCAATTCTTGATCAGCTATAATAGAGTTTAATTTTTTTAAAATATATTTCCAAATCTTTATACATTCATGTAAAGTGTAAACAATATTATGTACATTACAGTATCTCTCTGGTTTTTAAGTAATAAGTTATATTGAAAAGATAAAACAACAAACTAATAGTAATATTACAGTTTTGGCATAATTTAAGAAAGTTATTTAATAATTCTTAGAACCTACTCATTAATTGACTTACCTTTTGAATAGACAATGAGCCAATGTGGTATTTCTTCCAATAAATAAGGAGGGACCAAGGTTGGTACTAGGGGGCTGACCAAGTAACACCCTCCAACTAAGCATGGATGTGCATAAGTAGTTTGATGGGTGATTTCACTGGAATAAGACACATAAAAAAGCATGTTTTGAAAAGTTGTGGATGTAGGTGAGGTAGGAGTAGAATTTTGCTTTTACACCTCTCAGTCCTACTTCTACGGCATACCAAAATTAATCTAGTTATCTATATTTAACGTAAATCTAGATATTATTTTTATATAGATAACAATAGAATATAATTTTTAATACTATATTTAAGAATTAACTTTCAATGAAAAGAATAATATTTTTTATACTTAGGCTTAGGCTGTGCTAGGCGATGATCATTTTCATTTGATTGGGTTTGATTCCCACTGGGGGGGTCTTGAAAATTGGGCGGAATGTGGGTACAGTACCTTCACACTACATTCCCTCTGAATACTATGCCACTTTAGTGCGGAATACAGCGTGAAGGTTAAAAAAAATCATCATACTTAAAATAATACACTCCATGGTGAGGTGTAGACACGCGGTGCCACGGTCGAGGCACACTCTCCAACGGATGGGTCCAATGCGTGGTCTGCGTGTTGTGGTCCATGTAGTAGCGGCGGCCACGCAGCGTCCTGTCCGCCGACCAGCCCGGCGGCAACGGCAGTTCACATTCATCAGATCCTGACGTTTTATTAAATATGTTATAGTAACATTATATACATGCATATAACCTCAATGCTTGTGGTTTCCCACTTGGAGAATGGTATGAGATTATCTAACAATTTAAACACATTTTTATTTCTCCACCTAAAAAATAATAATAATGTAGTTAAATGGCAGAAAGTACCTTGACTAGAAGATATGATATTGCCACCATGACCCTTATTGTGATATGTGAGGGCCGGTGTACTAACATAATTTGAATATATGGGAGATGATGGACTTGCTGTTGAATAAGCTGTAAACAGTAATAGATTAATTTGAGTAACATACATATGTAAATAGCATTGTAATATAAAATAATTATTGTAAATTCTTTTAGCTTCACACTTCACACTGTTTCCAGCACTTAACTGAGTAGGCAGATGGTACCAGGAAACCTATAGTTAAGACACTCCATTCCCATTAAGCTGGTTTTGTTTCCAACTTTTCACCGAATCCTCGAAATATATCTAGTTGCATAGTGGAACTTAACACCATGCTCCTGCACTTTGTTACTAGGATGAGGAAATAAAAATATATCATATCCTTGAGTGGGAATCTCACCCACAACCATCATTTTACAGTTGCACACATTTGCCCTTGCACCACAACACTCTCTATACATATAATATTTATTTATATATAAGTAAGCTGACACAAAATTCAGGGTAGTGAACTCCATAATAAGTTTTGTACAAAGATATGCAATTCTTGATATTTAAACATACAATTAATACATTTAGTTTTCATAACAAAATATAATTTTCTAAGCATAATAAATAAAACTACAGTAACCACTTGAAAATGTATTAATTGTAAATTAGTCATCAATCAACACACAATGTCTTAGACATTTATGTAGAAAGCTGAGAATTCTGTATTTAAACAGTCTCTGCCTTCATTGCTATATGGGAAAAAGTATGCAGACAAAAGAGAAGAACCTCACTTATTACAAATATATAATATTTTCTTTTAGGCTATAATAAATACTTACAATCTGTAACATGAGTTCTAATTGAAGAGAGAGGAGATGGAGGATGAAGCCGTGGAGTAAGGCTCAAATTTGACGATATCCTTGGCATACTTGATTCTCTTGAACTATACTGCTGTTGTTTTTGTTGTTGAACCTATATAAGAAAGTAATAATAGATAATAGTAATGTGTGTAGATTTCAAAGATGATTACATTACTACAAAATGGTAAATACCTGTTGTTGGTTTTGATATATAGGATCTTCTGGTTGTGTTTGTCTAAAATAACGATGGCTGGTTTGTCTACTAAAGGAATCATCAATTTCATTCAATGTTGAATGGGAAGCCTAGAAATAATATTGTATATATGACACATAAATCAATCAATCAACTTGAACATGTGTATAAATATTACATACCAAGTTAGTGTCTAAATGAAATTGAGAGTTGAAGTTACTTGAAGTACTTGCTGTGTCACTGGCAGTAGACAAACTTGCAAATCTGCAATATAGTAAAAACTTTCTTTAGTATAAATATATGTAGTCTAATTATTTTAGTAAATAAGCAAACTTCATAAAATTATTATTCCTGTTCTTAATTTCAATTATATGGTACCAAAACTCACCTATGAGCCAAATTAGGTACAGATTCACTAGGAGTATATTTTCCAGCATGACCACTCATAGTTTGGGCTTTACCAAATTTATTTTCTATGCTCTGTGTGTTTCCATCATTTGAACCAAAAGGCTGGCTGCGCGGTCTTCTGTTGTTTCCAGTAGTCCAAACATTGATGACTTAAAGGAGATAGTTGACATTAAAAATTACAATAATTTAATGTTGTCCATTATACAGTTGATATAAAATTGTGTATATATAAGTTTCCTTTTTAATTGTTATAGACTTACTTGGCAAGTCCGGAGGAGTATCTTTTTTTACATATTTGCCCACTACTCCTTCATTAATTGCTTTTTGCCCTTTTCTAGATATCATTTTGTGTAAACAACCGATTTCGTTGTTCTAGGCAAACGCACGTATGAACAATATTGTTAATTTAGACTAATATAACTGTGTAAACTTTATTTACATCTTTCAGGAAGACATTTGACTATTAAATATATTTTTATTGTTGTCTAATTGTCAAAATGAAGTTTGTTTATGACATAATGACATTAGTAGGCTGACACGACAACTAGTACTTTTATACTTCTTTAGCATGCAGTAGAAAGATGCACCGAAGCATAAAATATTGTCTTTGGTGTTTGGAAACGTAATTTTGCAATTAAATAATAAAATACATATTGTAAGCAGTAACAGATATCCTCTTAGTAGAATTTTATTTTTACGAGCTTTATTACAAGCGTCACGTCTGAATAAAATAAATATCTTATTCCTTTACTTATTGATCAGAAAATATTTTTGTGTTAAAACTAGCTATTTGAGCAAAATAAAATTTAAAGACCCACATTTGCGAATAATTCATGGGATATGGAATTGGTTTCTTTTTCCCAAAGTAGTTCAAGTATGCAACTAGTTCAACTGTGGTCGCATTTAAAGTGGTTCTGACAAAAACACTTTGTATATTAACAAATGAGTTGATTTTTAGTTCAAATAAAATATTGGAGAAAACTCATTTTTCAAAATGCTGATGGCCCTTGGAACTGCCTTTATTACTTGAGATACACATATTGCAGCAAAATTTACTTTTTAATATATTGGACATTATTATGTAATATTTTCAACCAATAATGTTAATAGACCAAAAATGTTTTGACTTTAGATTTTTTATTTAGCTTCACGCTGTATCTCGCACACAGAAGGGAAACGAGAGAGAACCCAGTGTTAAGATACTCCGCTCCCTATTTTCCGCCAAATTCATGTTGAGTGGCAGAATTCAACGCCACGCTTTGCCTCGACACCAGAGCAAAGAATTAAGAATATTAAATATATAATTTCTTCAAGTAGGTATCAAATTCACAACCAGTCGCGTTTATAGTCACACCTTATGCTCACGAGCAAAGACTGCCCACTTGCTTTGATTTGATCTAACTATAATCTATTTCAAGAACTAATATAGAAATTTCTCAAAAAAAACACTGCGTCGCTGCGACTGCGGCTATCGAACTCCATCGGCTTACGCGTTCCTAGAATTTTTATTTGTATGAAAAATACTATTAACATAGGCGAGTCTTCTCGTATCTTTAAATATACTGATTCTGCAACCCAATTATTAGTAGGTACTACAAAACATTATTATAAATATATTTTTCTTTTATCTATCTATTTTAGTATTTTAATTTTTTTATAGATTTTTTTATCTACTTATAGTCGGATATTCGGAATTCAACAATTTTTAAATTTAATCTAAGAATTTCTTACTGTACATTTTTCTTGCAAGCTTGTTTACCCTAAACAATACTCTATATTTAGCCTTCGCGCTTGCCTTACCGGAACGAGGAAATTAAAATAATTTCAAGCAAACGTTTTTGGTATTGGACCACCATCATCGCTAAACAGCACTAGTATTTTCTTAATAACCCACTGCGCCACGACAACGACGGATGTTTACGGCTTATGTTAAAGAGCTGACAAACATAATATTCTATAGGAATTATTATATCTTAAAAAATGTTGTAACTATTGAGATCAATACAATAAATAAATAAGGTTTATTGGTACATATTACTTCAAAATAACATCAATATTATAATTGACAAAATAATACAAACAGTTTAAATAAACCACTAATCGAAATAATATATTTAATAGTGAATAGTAAAAAATATTATGACATTTTTATGGTAGCAATATTTGATCAAGTCTCGATTCGTGTTCTAAGCATTATTCCAAAGCAAAAAATACACCACCACATTTTGGAATTCTGTAAAGTGAAAATTAATTAAGTACTTAAAATTATAAAAAGAACATAAAAATCAACATATTATTCTTTAAAGCTCCATCATCGAATATTATAGAGCATTAAATAAACATAAAAAATGCCAACAATACCTTCTACATATAATATAAAACATTAAAAACCAATGCACAATTACTTTAACTACATTAACTCCCAACACTACAATAAATAGAGCTACATGTTATAAAAAAATCATTGATCAAAGATTCAATCATCATCATCAATCAAAAAAATTTTGAAAGAATCAATCAATCAAAGATTCAATCATCATCATCAATCAAAAAAATTTTGATAATCAATCTAAATATCTGCGACAATCTACTTTGTGTTTAATATGTTTTAATAAAGTGTATTTATTATTTTCCTTATTTACAGTAGATAATTTCGTTAATCATAATTCTAGCATACGATCCATGTAATCGATCGTTAGTTTAGTTTTCAAGTATAATATTTTGTATAAATTTAAATAATAGGCCTCTAACTACATAAGACAAAATAAGTCTAAGCACTCATGCCTTGGCCTTAAAAGAAGGGAAAGTATTATCACCTGACAATAAGATGTCTTCACTCACCACGGACGATAGACGCGTCATTCCTAGACACTTTCGTAGGCAGAACCATATCATGGCACTCTCCCGAATGCAATAATTTAATATCACTTTCAGATTCTGTTGTGTGATCCTCAACGTTAGTGCTTGGAGTGATGACATCCATTTCATCCGAAGTCATCTCTATCAAAGTACTGAGACGCTTAAGATTCATTGAATCATCAGATTTCACGAGCTGTTCCTCGTCAATTTTGACATCGTCAATCATAGTAGTAATATTTTCATCGTTCATAACATTGGTTGAAAGAATATTTTTGTCAGTAATATCTGTATTGGCGTCTGTTGTAACCCCTTGCTGATCATTGCTGTCATTATTAATAACTAATTCTTTAACAGAATCAATATCCTCACTCAATTTTCCACTGTTATTACTTGGAGGAGATATAGATTGAATTGCATCTTCTCTTTTTAACTTTCTACGTTCACTTTTATCATATCCTAAAGGATGCAAATTAGTAGAGCCCGGAGGACTACCATCTAAAGATAAATCAATAGATGTGAGCATGCTCTCATCCCTGCTCATAAAATTGCCTGTTTCTGGAACAATGTGGATGTTTAAAATGGTTTTGTTTTTACGATTATCATTGTCACCTTCTAAAGAAGTAAATGACTGCGCATCAGAATCTATTCCGGACGTGCTAGATATAGTTTTATTAGTATTTAACTTGTTTCTCACTAAAAACCCTCTAACATGTGCCTGAATTATTGTAGCTGCACTGGATATAGTGGAGGAGTCGTCGGTTGATAAAGACAAAGATTTTTCTTCATTCACCGTTTGTAACACAGTATCCATTCTGTTTATACCTAAAGTTCGTCTGTCTTTGACTTTATTAATATTTGAATCTTCCTTGTCATCCTGGAAAAAAGCCTCATAACTGAATTTAAAACAAAATACTACTAACTGTTGATTTAACTAAAATAAAATTGTAAATAATCCTTGATGTACCTTATTTTCTTTATCTTCTATTAATAAATTGACATCAATATTAGTAACATCCTCTATACTTTGTGTCTTATTTCTGAAAAGGAAAGAGCGAAACACCTTTTGTATCGTAATAGCAGCAGTCTCTAATTCCACTGAATGATTATTAATTGTATTCCGTATGTCACTATATTCCATTTTAGAACTATCATCCTTAAATTGTTTGCCATCATTTGTTTCACTGTTCTTATCTTCACTTGATTTAGTTTCTATAAAATTATCTGAATTAGAACCTACCTCACTTTCATAAGAATAGTTAAATAAGTCTTGCCTTACCTTTATTAGAATCGTTGTTTTCAGGCGCAATTGAATCAGAAATAGAGTCGTTTTTAAAATTATCTGTAAGATTGTCATGGTTTATTTTTTTAAGTTCCTCAGTACCATTTGCATTAATCTCTATTTTAGAACTATTTAAATATTCCATGTCACCATCTTTTAGAGTATTTTTATCTTCGTCTTGATTTAAATAATCAAATTCTGAATTGTCACACTTATCATTTTCTACCTCTACTTGAATCACCTTTTTATCATCTTCTTTTTTATTAATTTCTTCTGTCTTAGTTAACGCTTCGGAAAAGAATACTGCTTTATTTTCAGTTTTGTCCACAATAACATTTACATTAGTTATTTCATTTATTATGTTTTTCTCTGAAATATTGATACTATTGTTATCTTTGTTAATATGCATGTCTGCTTGAGAAAGTAGATTTTCTGAGACTTGATCTAAAAACTGAGCTGAAGGAGACAAACTAGCTTTATTTTTATCTAGACTTTTACTAGATATTTCTGTTAACGTTGGATTGTCGCTAACAGTTCGAGATTTTGGATTTTCGTTGTCAACCGCAGCAGTTATTTCGTGTTCTTCATTATCTTCTAAATCATTTTCAAGTATTTTTACGACACGTTCTTGCACATACTCCTTTGCGTTCATATCTGAGCTTTGTGTGGGTTCTTTAAGGTAGTTTGTGTTGTTGGACATTTCTGCTAATTTCTTATCGTAATTTTTACACCGTAGAGCAGCTCTTTCTCTTACTTTCATTTTAGCCATTTCAATTTTTTGATCGATATTTGGTATTTTTTTCGATTCTATAATAAAAAATATATAATTACGACAGTACTAAACTAAACATTTTGTTGTATTCTATTATAATAAGAATTAGAGCAAATCGAAATTAAAAATACAGAAATAAAACATACTGGAACCTTCCCGAATAATAAGTAACTTTTTCATATGGTTAGCACAAAAAGAATATATATCGGTCGGATTGTTTTTAAGAACATCCTTAGACAGATCTTCCATCAACTCTACTAGACCGATAGGCATTTTGGGAGTACGAGCCTCATAATAACATGAGCTTCGGAGATTCATCTAGAAATATAAAAAATAGAAAGATAATATTGTATACATGTGTACCTATATTAAATGTATTAAAAAGTACAAAATGCGAAAAAAATATTTACCTTAACAATTACAGCAGCACTTCAACACCAGACAGAGCGAGTGAACAGTGAAGTAATCCATATGTTTGCACTTTGTAGCTATGGCGATGGTACCACTCGACACATCATCAGAATTATGGATTTTTTGTCAAAGTAAATACTATAGGCGCCGAACTATGTACATCAAAAGAACTTGAGTAATACTTGTGTAAAAAAACTTCTCTTTTTTATACTTTACATTTATTGTCTACTTTAAACTGTATTTTAAATTTTATTTCATTAATTAATTCATAAAGTTTTTAAGAAATCAAAGATATTGCGACTTTATTGATTTACTTTGCTTTAGCACATTTTTAACTTGACTTGTCTCTAGATATTTTTAGGCAGTGAATGCCTTCTTTTTATGCAGGAGGTACATAATTACTTTGCTTAAAAGTCTGTAGTAGTATCGAGATTTTAGAAAAAAATAAAAGTTGTGTAAAAGCCAGGTTGCATTATAATAATATTAATATTATTCATTAATCAATATATTATGAATATTCAAAACATGTGTCAATTCTATAATATTACATCTTTCAGGTGAATGCAGTTTAAGTTTACTTACAGTGTATTTAATAAGGATAGGGACCAGGATATATAATATATGTATATATCAGTTATGATGAATTGTAAATCGCCGACCATATTTCATTTTTTTTATACCGTATGGATGATAAATATAAACTACAATAAGTAAAACGCAAGCTCAATTAAGCTCAGCGCTAATGGTTACGAATTAGTTTTATTTCTTTACATTTTGGTGGTACAAGAATTATCAAAATTTTTCATTATATTTGTGTTTTTTTTATTATCCCAAGTACACATATTTTACAACACAATTATCGTTTACGTTAATTAACCTAAATAGCTGAAACTCCATTTAAAAATAATATAGTCCGTTATTCGAAAGCGAATCCGAAAATAATAAAAAGAACTAAGTATAGTGAAATGAAACTAGTGGTATGACGACGCGCGGCCGGTTCCTGCAACATAGTCTCCGTACGATGATATAATTTATTCAACAGTGTTCTTATTGTACGTACGTCGCACAAACTATATACAGAGGCGCGGCGCCGAGCGGCGGTGTCCGCGCCGCTCTACTTAGTGATCATAGTAAAATGCGGCTACAGCAATATCATACAAATTAATGACTATTTCCTTAAAATTATGATCATTTTAACTATTCAGCATCAAATTATTACTATCAATGTTGTTTTCTGCATTCCTATAAGACTCGGATACTTTTAAATTTTCCCGCGGCGAATGCGTGCTAACCCATGGTATCCTGCTCGCTCGGTCGTTCGGTGCGACCGGTTAGTGTCCCACTCCCGCAGCCATGTATAAAAATCGCACTGCTATAAATTTATAATAAATAAATGCCTATTTACACTATATGTATCTATACAAAATGATAGTACGACGAAATTACATTGTTTTGAGCACCTAATTAAAACAAAATGTGACAGAACATGCTACGCGCGGCGAGAGGGCTCGCATACTAAACAAATTACATATTCGAATTTCACTATTAATTTTTTTTTGTACAATAATTTCAGACAGGCCTCGTCGCCCGATCAATACAATTATCGGTGTTTTAAAATGCGATACAAACTTTCACGCATCAATAATACATACAACTTTAAACTTATCGAACGATTTAACAATATTAAAAATCCTAAAGTAATCTATTTTCTATGTGAACAGATATAAAATAGTAATACGGTGACGACATACGAGGGCGCGTCGCCGCAGCGGGGCGGGCGGACCGAACGAAACAATCAATAAACTCATTAACGAAATCGTAATCAAATAGAAAATATCAATACATAAGTGAAAATATGAATACATAAGTGAAAATATGAATGGCTCGCATCATCTAGCGGGTGGAAGGGCATCACTTGGCGGCCGCCTGCTGCCGCTTGTGGCTGATCTCCATCTCGCCCAGCCGCTTCCACAGCTCGTCGCGCTCCTTCTCGCGCTTCTTCTCTCTGGGAACAACGCACACGTTAGTACACACAGTGTTACTCACTCCGCTTGCCTTGTTACTAGAGGGGCCAAATCTACTATTAGTATTCTTTAACGGATTAAATACACATTAAGGCCGTTGTGGCGCAGCAGCACAGGGGAGTTACTGTAACCCAACGATTGTGGGTTCGATTCCTACTCGAAGAAACGAAATATTTATTTACAATTATCTTTTCATTTCTTCGCTCTGGTGTTAAGGCAAATAGCGGCGTTGAAACCGCCACTCAACACGTAATGCCTCTATAATTCGGCGGGAGGAAATGTGGAACTGAGTGTCTTAACATTAGGTCTCCTCCTACCATGCTGTGTGCGAAATAAAGCGTGAAGATGATTTAATTTGATTTTAATTTTTTATAGAATAATACGCCAAGGACACTAGTGACGCATATGTCGTCGGGGCTTTTGTAGCTACAACGTAATATTTAGAAATATGGCTACATGACATAGAATAATATTTATTTATTTTAAAATAAATAAA
>FASU01018095.1:0-12479 GCA_001486225.1 Heliconius pardalinus sergestus | reverse complement strand
TGTCGACTTATATTTTGTTTTTTTTTTTTAAATATATCCAGTAGTTTCATTGAACACGGTGTTTCTGAAACTAGGATATTAGTATAATAATGCTTGGACCATGTGGTTAATAGTTGAAAATTTGATAATTGCTTTTTTTTCATTAGATAATTTTTTTTTTAGGCGAAGTTCAATCTTGAGTTCCACCAATCGGCACGCGTTGTCTTAAACTAAAGGAAAAGAACAGAACTGAGTTTTTAGGTATAGAGCGTAATCTTATTAACAAATTGAAATTTTTGCTTTAAGATTTTGTACCTACCTTCATATTTCAAGATAACTTCCAATGAATCAAGCCCATTAAAATGTAATTACACCAAATTCCTTATAAGGAATGTGATATATGTGGAAGTTTTCAAATTATTACCCAAATTGTACAATGGGTCAACAACTTGTCCCTTCCACACAGTGTATCTATTCAATATATTCCATAGTTTTCTTTGTGTACACCCGGAAATAGCGTTAATTGCTTTCTTCAACGAATTCCAAGGTAGTCAAAAAGAATATAGAGTTCAATCGGATGAATAGAGTAGATTTTTAACGTTTTTATTAGTGTTATTCGAGTAAGAATAAAAAATATGTTTATGAAAAGTAAAAAGAATAATGATATTTAATTAATGATTCGCATTATCTTTTGACAAATTATTTTCCTCAGTAATGATCTTTGTATACAAAGAAAATCTTCCAACATAGATAGATGCTAACAACATCAATAAGTTGTGACAGAATTTCGAAGTAGCTTGTTAAGAAGACGTATGCATTAGTAATCAGAGGTTTTCGATGGTTTCAAATAGGGCGTAGGTTCGAGTCCTGATACAATTGATGCAAAATATAATAAAAAGAAAAAAATGTAACAGTATCCTTAGCGTTAATCCAGAATAAACTCACATAACTGCTAAATGTTATCCAAATCAGCTCAGCTGTTTCCACATTATTAATGAAAAACCAACCAAATATACATACAATATTCAAAGTAACAATATAACCATAGAATCTTTTAATACCAGCTACTTTAAAGCCATTTGAAGTTTTATGAAGGTACAGGTTCAGAATATAATGTGGGGAATTTATAACAGTACCCGTGTCGTGGATGCGCGATGGCTCCACGGCGTCCTTTCCACGATCGCCGCGAGGAAGATTAAGATGGCGTCTCCATTGGACATTCTAACTTTATTAGATGTGTGTGTATGTTTTTTTAGCTTTAACCTTTTTTCGGTAAAGTAGGTTAAGTAGAGAGAACATAGTCTTGAGACACTTCGTTTCTCAAACTTTTAAAAAAATTTCGGGACATTGCTTGTTGAGTTGGATTGTTATCAGCAGTTTATTTTCTGTAACGATAGTTTTATGCACAACTTAAATTAACATAGATAATTTAAAAATGTTAAGCCATACTTTATTTTTATTATTTCAAAAATATTAGAGATCATCGTGTTGTGGATTCAATTCCCACAGGATCCTGATTCTGGTAATAAGACAAGTCACGGTGGTGGTTCCGCCTCTCAACACGTAACATCTCGAAAACTGCCTCCTATATGAGGGATATAAGCATGAAGCTAAACCTAAAACAGATTTCTTTCCAATTCCTCGTGATATAATGGAAACAGAGCAAGAGGGTATCGTCGCACTGCCGGCGGCTCCCCGTCGAGACACGCTCGCTACAGGGCAAATGCAAATATAACCTTACAATTGACTAGACTTATCATATATTATATATGTGTTTGTCGTTTGCTATTTAAGATGATTAATCATTTTCTTTTTAATAGCTTCGTAGGGTGAAGTAAGAGTTGGGTAGCGGTTGTGAATTCGATTCCTATTTGATGTATTGTTGAATATGAAAAACATATTTAATGTTATAATAATGTGCAACGTTAAATATTTTAATCTTTTATAAAATATTTAAAAACAAACAAATTTTAAAAATAAAATTATAAAAATACAGAGAATCTACTGTGATAACACTCTTTTTACAACTTTTAACAAATAACGCGGAACCCAACTTGTTACCTCTTATCCATACTAATCTATACTATCTATACAAATATTGTAAGAGAGTGAAAGAGAAATATTACTAGACCGATTTTAATATTATTATTCCTCTTCTTAATTTCCTCGCTATAGTAACGAGAAAAATCGCGGCGTTGAATTTTGCCATTCAACACGGAACACCTATAGAGTTCAGTGAAAGTGGTAAACTGAAGTACTAAACGGGAACGGAGTGTCTTAACACTAGGTTTACAGATTCCCTCAACCTAACCGGGAGGTTGCGGATGTGCGGGATCCAGTATGAAGTTAAAGCAAAAAAACCATAAAACGTATGGACACGTGATAAAAGCGACTAGACTACGACTAGTTGCCAGCATTAAAATTATCCTTATCAAAGTAATATTAAATCAAAACTTTACTGCTATCACAAGTATCTTCTAGTAGTTTAGAATTATAGTCCTCTAAGCTTTTATAGGGGCGACGACAGCAACTAGATTGTCGTATATAAATTTGGTACATGTTATAAATTTTATATGAGTTTTTTTTTAGATTTTAATCAAGTAAATTAACTATAAAATTTTATTTCAAATGTAAATAAATTTGAGTGTGAGTTCTTTGGCGAAGCGTATTAAATAATTTTCGATGGGTGCAGGTTCAGTTCACGGCTGTGGAAAAAATTACGCTTAGGCTAATGTAGCTTAGATAAGTGCCTGGAAGTAAATGCTTTAATCGGAGGACTGAAATATTTTTTGTTCCCTCGCTCTGGTAAGTTAAAGCATAGCGTTGAGTTCTGCCACTAAAGGGAGGAATTGTTTGTCAAGGGATTGTTTTAACATTATGACCTCTCTATTGAGTGAACCTATAAAAACAGAATTAGAAAAACAGAGTAAAACTATAAAATAAAATCAAAATTGCGTAAGTACATTCAGTACTTTGGGTTTATTTTTTTAAAATATTTTATTCTCAATTATAAGCATTCGTTGAGTGGATTCAATTAAATATTAACCGTTATCTTAACTCTAATTATACAAAAAAAAGAATCTTTTCAACTATTACTTATACATAAATGTACTTATATTATAATAATATATACCCGTACACGTATTTGTCGTCTATTCACAAACATCAAATTAACGAAAATCGTCCTTTTATATTTTTGGTACAAAAGTATTTTATTTTTTATAATATAAATAAATAAATAAATCCGATTTACCAGACGCGACGTAATGTTTTCTAATTCGCCTGGAGACAGTTCCAACCAATCCTTTTGAAAAATGTTGTAAATCTTATAGTTGTTTTATACATGTACTTTGTTTTATTACTATAAACAATATAATATTTTTTTGGAGTAGTATTAAATAACCGTTGTTGCGCAGTTTAGACACTGTACAAACTAATGAAACACAACATTTATACAAAATAAATGAAACTATGGATCAATTATCGATTTTCATTTGGGGTAATGTTGATAAATAAAATATTGACACTGTGAACATTTTTACATAGCAGGTAAGATATAAATTACGTAAAGCTTATTTTTTTCAAAATACGCAACGGATTTTAATGAACTTACTTTAGTATCACTGTTAAGAGATGCTTATATAAATTTACTAATTTTTACTTGTGGCTTCGCCTGCACTGTTAATTAAACATATAAAATAAGTAATAGTTGTGTCACAATTTAAAGTTATCCGAGGTAACTTTGAGTGTAAGTCAAAATAAAACGATTATCATGATGTAGTTTCTGAGATCAGAGCGTTCAACCAAACAAATTCTTTAGCTTTATAATATTTGTATAGATAATATTACGTAGCCTATGCAGGCGAAGCCACTAACGAAATACTTGTTAGTAATATAATAAAACAAACAAAGAAAATGCTAATATGTGAAAACTAGATTTAAACTAGATTTCAGAATTTGTAAACCTGTCAAAGTTTAGTACGCCGCTGCAGCCACTCAATCTAAAACTTCTAACGCTATTTCTTAAATATACAACTCATATTAGGTACGTCTCAAAGAAACTTTATTAAATATATTTATATGATAATATTTTTCATACCGAAAGACTGAATGACTTACTGTAGTTGTAAGCGTAGCTCAGAATTTTTGAAGAGTGAGACAGAGAAGAAGAGCCAGTGCTTCCCTTGTGATCCCATTTTAATTAATATAAGTCCATTTTTGACAATGAGAAAATCACACAACTCTTCAATTTGAATTACAACAACTCAATATCCGATTTCGATGATTCTATGTTTATTGGAAAATATATCTACACTTCAAGGGTAGTTTAATGAAGTTTGTTAGGTTCTGATTATGGGATCCGGATGAAATTGAAGAAGTTGTTTTTTTTTTGTGAAGTGAAGAATACTTGCCTGAAAAAAAAATCATTCAAGAATTCATTGAACAAATAAAAAAAACTAGAAAGTGCAGAACAATGTTACGGAACCAATACAAGCTAAGAAGCGATATGGAAAATAAACATTTATTGCGTCATAAAATTCACTGCGTCCAAAGCGGGTTCAATCTTGTATCGACATTTTACCATTTGAGCTAAAGTGATAACTGATAAGGAATAGACTATATTTAAAAAAATATTTTTAATTATTAGCGTAATAATTTTATTAATTTAGTTTTTATTCGTTTCGTTTTCGTTTACTAGAAAAAAGTATTAAATTAACTAATTGCGTGTTTAAAATTTTGTTAAGCTATACTGCTCTATCACTTTTATCACTTAAGGTAGGCGGAAAGGAGAAGGCCTTTTCTTAAGATAAGATTTTTAGCTGGAGGCATTGCGTGGTATATGACGGAACTCAACCCCGCGCTTACCCTCGACACCAAAGCGAAGAAATTCACACATTTCCTCGAGTAAGAATCGAACTCACAACTTGTAACGTTAACCCTGCGCCACGTATGGCCTCATTACACCCGACCTACCTCACTCTCGATCCCGGATTAGGCAATAATGAACGTGCAGACGTTTACTTTGCATGTCGCCTGTCTCGGTGCATATGGAATTTATTGCATTTCGCACCAGAAATTTAATCACGACGTGTCGAGTTTAGATGTGCATGAAATTAGGTAATCTGTGTGGATATGACGGAAGAATATATTTGATATAGCGATTGTGAATGTGGAGCTTGAATGTTTAAGGTATGTAATTTTATATTGAAATAGGATATTTTTCAGCTTTACTTTTTTTCTCGCATAGCGAGGGAACGTAATGCTAAGACACTCCGTTCCCTACGGACCGCTAAACTTTTTTACTATAAACTATATTATTCCATTATTAATAATCTACGGAACCCTAAACTAAAAATAGTATAATTACTCCTCAGTAGCTGAAATCATGAATGAATATGAACTATTCTTTTATTAGCCCCACTTCAGTAAGTAATAAATAAGCCGTCTGTTGAATTAACCTAGTTTAAGAAACGCCTGTATTTACAGAGCACTCGCGGATACGGAAATGGAACTACCTGCTGCCTACACTATCCTATAGTGTTTGTTTTATGATTTCTTTGCTAATTTACCGTTTTACTAGCTTCTTCATGCAGTTTTGCCTGTGTCGACAAATGGAAAAAATATACACACATCTCTACTAAAAACTAAAAAAATCCAATAGTTCATTAGGATTAACAGTCGGAATCCATTTAAATTTTACGATATTCGAAGTATTATATAAATGTGTAGGACTATCCCGCGATGTGCGGGATAATGCGTTAAGCTAAAAAAAAATAATTACACAGATACATAATTATATACATGCCAAACCAATAAAAGCGTAAAAAAGGAAGGTAGTAAAAGTAGGTACTCTAGTTATTCTCAGCAAAGAAAATATGCCCATATTAAAATTCTATTGTAAAAAAACAAAGTAAAACTTCAATGAAGTAAAGAATTCTTATAGCTTTAATATATTTTTATCCACTTTTCCACAAGTTTCTCAACGTGTGTGAAGCTAGATAAAATCTGAAATTAATTAGAAACTAAAATGTAAGAGAAAGTTACTCCACCCTTAATTTATAAAATATGAAAAGTTCAATTATGCTCGATTTTTTATAGTTTTTTTCTCCGTATTAATTTTTTATTCAATTTTATATGATTCATTTACTTGGATGCAACTATATAGGATTAAAATGAAGGCGAATTTTGATTTATCGAATATGAAATCTGGCAGTATTTTTTTATTTTTAATAATTTACTCTCTGTTTTTTTAATGTAGATAAAATATTTTCATACATCAATAAATAAATTAAGTTATAAAATAACTGAGGCCTTTGTGGCGCAGGACCACAAACGTGCAACTAAGCACGACGGTTGTAGGTTCGATTCCCACTCGGGGGAATGAAATATTTACTATTTTTAGTTCCTTGCTCTTGGAAATCTAAAAAAATATTAAGCTATTTTTAACAGCAGGAACATAGTATTAGGAAACTCCGTTCCCCATACGCCAGCCCATTTCCGAGACAATTGTCAGTATTGTTACCAGAGCGGGGAAGTGACACCATTTTATTCCATTTTTTCAACTCGATGTTAAAATATAAAAAGTTATAAAAAGTAGCAATATATATGGAAATTCTCGTAATGCACCTAAATATAATAGAAAAGACGATGTTAGTACATAGTTTGGAACCACATATTTCTAAAATGCAAGGAGAGTTGTTGAAAAACTTAAATTGCTTGTTAGGTTGCCTTTATTTTTGACGTCATTTTAGTTTAGTAGTTTGGAAGTGTCGGTTTATAGACATAATGGTTGTAGATTCTATCCCAAATGAGGGGGATAATTGTATTAACTATAATTGTGACGCTTCACGCTGTATCCCGCACTCAGCGGGGGCAGGCAGAGGGAACCTAGTGTTAAGACACTCCATTCCCCATTTTCTGCCGAAGCTTGTTGAGTGGCGGATCTGAACGCCGTTCCTTCAAAATGGGTTCGAATTCACAACCAGTCGCGTGTATAGTCCCATATTCGTGCCTGCACCATGACTGGCCTTAATATAACATATCTTCTTATTTACAGATAAAAAAATATCACTACAAAATTGTAATAATCTTTAAAATAATAGAAAAGACGATGTTAGTCCCGGGCCACATATTTCTGGAAAGCAGCGGGACTTGTAGAAAAACTTAAATTGCCTGTTAGTTGCTTTTATCTTTGAGACGTTCAGAGCTCAGTTCAGCTTGATCGGGTTTTGGTTGCAGTTTGGAAACTTTTAAATCATTGAACGTATAGTAGTATTACTTGGTTATTTCCAATATATGTGGTTTGATTTGTATTTTTTATTTTGTTACAGTAAACGACGGGTGTGGGTTCGATCCACGCTCGAGGGAATGATTATACTTAATTTATTTTGATTTCTGGCATGATTAAATCGTATAACTTTATTGGTGAGAAACGAGAAACGGAGTGTTTTAACACTAAATTTCATCTGCCATCCTTGCTTTTTATTAAGTTTGTCTTTGTAAAAATTGTTTAATATTGTACAAAATAGCAGCTTTTTCCTTTATTTTCTGATAAACCAAAGGTAAATCGATATAAGCTTACAATCGACTCTTCTAGCCTATTACGCCCGAATTACTAATCGTAAGCTTAACTTAATGAAAACGTTAGTAAGTAATCACTTTGCCAATAAAGTTAGTTAAGCTTTTAATCATTCAACTATTTCAATATAAATATATCAAAGAACAATTTGACGTCCTTTATGGTGCAGCGCCTGATTGTAAACGTAATTGTTGTGGGTTTGATTCCCACTCGGCGCAACTAATTATTTTTATATGAAAACAACTTTTACACGAAAATTTTTGCTTAAAGTTAAAATCTCCTTCCCAGAAAATACCGCTAGATACGGTCATGAGTATGAAGTTAAAAAAATAATTTTAATTAAAAAAAAGCTAATTTTATTTATATTATTTTAGTTTCATTAATAACAATCGATAAGTGAGTGCATTTTTGAGATTTCCATTTCCTGCCATAAGATTCAGGTCTTAAACCCTAAGTCATAAATATTTTATTATCATAATATAGATATAGATATAAATCTTTTCTAATTTACATATTTTAAAACTTGATATACCTACTACTAGACGCGAAGTCATCAAACAATGATTTTAACGCAAACTCACATGGACCGGTACATTTGAGTCCTCATCGGGCACCGGCCGTATTTCCGGATTATTGGAGAATATTTTTGGCTTTTTCCTACACATACGTGGACGATCGTAAAAACTGAGATGATCCAGATGCCCCGTACGTTATATGAGATTTGCGATTTTACGCCGTCTATATAACCATAGATTGCTGTATTGTCGTTTAAAAGTAGATGTCATATTTAAGTTTCCGAGTAAAAATCTTAACAGAATAATATGTTTTTCAAACTGCGTGTGAAGAAATATTTTGGAAAGTTGATTTCTTTGGATAAAAATTATAAATCATTGATAAGTTTCGCTAAGTTACTTGAGTTCGGTTCTTCTTAGGTTTTTACAAAATAATAATAATGTAACTTCTTATGAAAAATATCTGATTTTGACATCACGTTAACAGTGTTGATTAAATCCACTGTACTACGGTCAGAGGCACTTCAGGCATTTAGAATGTGTCATGTGTCAAACACAACTCTTACTTATTTCCATTTGACCACGGCGGCAAAGTCGCAAGTAATAGAACCTGCGACCTGTAATTAATAAATTGACAAGTCAAGAACGGAGACGTCGAAACGCGGTGAAAATCTTATATATCTATTATATATTTCCATAATTAATATTCATAGAATATAATTAATCCGTATTGAGATTCTCTTTCAAGTTTCATTGTACGTATTAAGCTTAATGATTAAATCATATTACATCTAATGACTTGAGTCGGTTACATATCAACTAAACTTGCAATAACAAGCAATACCTACTATATTGTAAATATTTAATAAACGAATAAAAAAAATAATTCATGAGGTATTGCGTATTCAGTGGCGGAACTCGCTTTGCCTCGTTACCAAAGCGAAAAAATGAAATATTGAAATTTAATTTCCTAAAGTTGGAATCGAATTCACAACCGTGGCGCTTACTTTCGCACGTATGTACACTTGCATCGCGACGGCCCAAAAAATTAAAATGATTTTCAAATATTATCATTGTCCCGAATAGTAGAAGGAGGATCGCTAGTTTACACTAAAAGAGCGATCCCTACAAAATTTCCAAATAGAGATTCCCCCTTATGGTTGAATTTATTGAATTAAATGAACTATACTAACGAATTGTATAATAGTTAGTTAAAAAGCGATGATTCACTTTAGGGGTACATTTGGGTTGTATTGGTAATTTAATTTCAAGTTAAAACTAAGAAAAGCCAGAGTTCCATAGAAGGTAATTTCCCGGGTCGATAGGTAATTTGGTCGGGATAAACGAATTATTTTCGCTTATTCGCCACCAGACTGACTGTGAACAGGAATGTGGCAATAAGGGGCATATGACACTATTTTACCTACACTTATATTTTCCCCCTAAAGAATTTAATGTTAAAAAACTTCACCTGTAGACTGATATGAGTAGGCCGAGGGAATCTAGTGTTATGACACTCCATTCCCCTATTTCAGCGTAATTTATCAAGTGGCGGAACTCAACGTCCGGTTTTGTCTTGTTACCAGAGCAAGGAAATGAAAATAATTTATTTCTTCAATTGGGTATTGAACCCACAGCTACCGCGCTTACAGAGCTGGCCTCGTTAGGGTTACAGATCACCTAACTAACTATATATCATTTCTACATAACCGCTATTTATTCTATGACAGCATAGATATGCCTATTTTGTAAGGTCGGGTCACGTACTACCATATTGCTACTTTATTCAAATACTAAAATGGTTTTAACATTTCATAAGCTCTTTTTTTTTCGCTCATATAAAAACATCCACAAAAATAATAGAGTGTGTGAATCTGAAAAAGCCTATCCGTGTTTTAGATAATGTATTTTGTTATACATCGTCGAATGGAATTACGGACTTTTTTTGTTTTTTTTCCCTTTGTGTCCGTACACGTTTTTATTATGAATGGATTTAATTACTGGTTTGTGGGTCGTGGGTTCTTTTTTGCACTGTATCTCTCATAATAGGGTAAACCAGTGTAATACGTCTTAAATTAATGCATCTTACATTTTTGTCTCAATAAAGTGAGGAAATTCAAATTTATTACCCCGAGTTGGAGTTCAATTCACGACTATTAAGCCAGGATAGCGTAAAAGACATATGAAAACTCTATTTAGGTACATTTTTAAAAAATATATAAGCTGAGTATTTGAAATGGGTTTAATTTTGTTAAACTACTTCTTTTATCATAAGAAATATTAAAGAAATCGTGTGAAACATATAATCATTTGAAAATTCGTTACGGATTCTCCTACGGTAGTTGAAAAATCGATTAATGTTGGAATTTACAGCATAATGGTCTCGGGAACGTTCTCGCTATCAAAATGGGACGTGCGGCGCTTTATGGGCATTGAGTTATGTGGTTATGTGAGATAGTACCTACATATATATGTTATATATTATTTATATACATTAGGTTTATATACATTTATTTATATATACATTTTGTTTATCTATACATCTATTTTGTATATTATAAAGATAAAATGAAATTCACTCGAGGGAATTAAATATTTATTTAAATTATATTTCCATTTCTTCGCTTTGATTCAAAGCACGGCGTTGAGTTCCGCCACTCAACACGCAAACCCTCCAAAATTTGGTGGAAAGTGGGGAACGCAATATACACTAGGTTCCCTCTGCTTACCCTGCTGTGTGCCGTGTATAGCGTGAGGCTGATTTATACAGATGAAGAGTTTGTTTAGTTGAATGTGCCAAGCTCAGGCACTACTAGTTCAAATTAATAGAATTACCTACCTACCTGTTTACCTACCTACTTTACCAACCTTTCCTGATAAATGGCTATAAATGCATCCCGAAGCACATAGTATAAATTTGGCAGAAAGTAGGTAACGACAGTGTCCTAATGGGAACGGAATTTTGTAACATTAGGTTTTCAGGTTCCCCGTGCCTACTCCGCTATGTGCAGTATCAACGAATACATTTATTTTAAACTAAAAAAATCCATTGAACTTATATCTCAAATTAATTAAATTAATAAACAAAAATATTCAAAAAATTAAGCTTAAATAAATGTAAACAGATGTTACATACTCGTATCTCTAAATGTGAAAAGTTAAATTAACTTAGGAAAGCTAGCTTAGTCCTTTAAATTTAACTTTAGAAAAAAAAAGCCTTTTATGTTTCATTCAAAGTTCTAGGCCTGTTTTTATTCCGAAAGGAGGGCATCAAGGCGTAGTGACAGCGTGTCCGCGTGGTTGCGAGTTCGATATCGGATTGTTTTCAATTTCTCGTTATGATTCTGGTTCTGTAATACTGTCATTGATTGATATATAACATGATCTAAAAAAAAAAGAATTCCAGGAACGTCCAGTAACAAAATTATTTAATCAGCAAATGTTACATATTGAATTGTTTCAGCTCGTTGGCAATAATTTCTAAAAGTACCAACCAAATTTGACAAATATTTTTATTGTACTTGATCTTTGTATATTTTGCAGATTTTTTAGACTATTTTTTCTTCAAATAATTCAATTATCTCGCCTTTTTGTTGTAAAAAAAGCGAAAACATGGCTTATTTAGTTATGTAAGTTACAATGAGTTTAAACTTCTAATACGCAGCTAGGTAATGGAAAAAGTTTAACACTACAAACTACAATTGTCTATTTGCCTTACCCTTCGCTGGTTTATGAATTTTGGAATTTTTAATACAAAAATTTGTAACGAGTTGGAAATATTTAACAATGTTATTATATAAGTAAGTTTTATATGCGTTGCATTCTGTAATATAGAAGGGTAGGCAGTCACACTCATCGCCCAATCTTTGAGATATTGTGTGTTCAGTGAGTGAGAATTGAACCCAGAGCCTTTCGCGTTCACGGTCGCAACCTACAATATCTGCACCACGATTATCTTCGAAGTGGTTACCTAAGAAAGTTAATAATTATGAAATTTTAAAAGCCCCAAATATATTTAATTATATTAAAAAATGTTAAAAAATTAAGCGAGTACGAGTATCGTGCTCCGTAATAGGTTTATTGAGACACGTTCACATTACCTGTACTAAGCCTAATCCTTGTTTGAAACCCGCTAAGTGTGTAAGCGTATTTTATTAAACAGTTTGTCTTTGTATACGAACTCTAAATTGTAGGACAATGATTATCAGTATATTATATAACTTTTTAGTAGATTGGCAGGATCACGCTCAATCCAGTTGTACGCCTGCGTAACCCGCTTATTGCGGGTTGATTGGACTGGGGGAAAAATTTTAAGGAATGGAATATTTAATCCACACTCTAGGAACGAAACAAAACGCAGCGTTGAGTACCGCCACGCAACAGGCAATGCCCTTAAAATTCGGCAAAAA
>FASU01018088.1:0-14547 GCA_001486225.1 Heliconius pardalinus sergestus | reverse complement strand
GTTCGATCCCCACTCGAGGCAATTAATTATTATTTGTTAATGTTTTCATTTCTTCGCTGTGCCACCAAAGCAAGATCAAAATGTGGGAGAAAGTGGGGAACGGAGGGTTTTAACACTAGGTTCTTTCTGTGCTGAAGCTGATTTATTATTTGTATAATTTTCATTTATTATAGATGCTGTGGTGACTTAGTTGGTAGTTTTAGATAATAGGTTCGATTTCCACTAAGGGATTTTTTTGGAGTCAGGTAACAAAAGATTTAAAACATTTTCCTTAATTTATTGATATAATGCTGAAGATATAAACAATCATTTAAATTTAAATGTGTTTGTACATTTGTAATTAATTTGTTCTTTGTTTTAGAACGTGATTCACGATTTTGAATGATTAATGAAAGTATACAATTTTGTTAGTATCATAAATTAGGCTTTAAGTCCGTTTTCCTTTGCTTGAATAGTTCTCATCACATTCTTAAATATAAGAACCTATATATAAGGCCTATATATAAGGTTTCTTATTTATGCCGTATAGCAGAGTAGACAGACGGACCTAGTGTCAAGACACTCTGTTCCCCACACGGTTCTGCCCAAATTCGAGCCATTCCAATTGAGTGGCGGAAACCTCGGCAGGCTAGACAGGTAGAGAAAATTAAATATTAAATATTTTCATTTCTTCTTTTTGTCTTCTTTCTTTCTTTCGTCCTGATTTCGCTCGAGACAAAGCGCATCGTAAAAACCCGCCACTTGCAATGTATCCGAAATTCAGTGTAAAATGGGGTACGGAGTGTCTTAACACTAGGTTTCGTCTGCCTACCCCGCTGTGTGCATAGGTATTTAGTTAATTAAGTGTTGTGAGTAACATAATATACGAATACAAACATACAAAGAAAATATAAATTAAGAAATGTAAGCAATATACTTAACTTAATTATACCTCATAAGGCTTTACAATAGTACCGCTGGCTTTTGTCCAAGTTTCTGACATCTTGTGGAAATTACTTAGAACTTACGTAGAATCCTAATTATTAGTGGATATCCCCGCAGTATAAGAGTATACTTAACTCTCTTACTTACTCTCTCTGTCTTAACCGTCGTTAAAAAAATGTGATACAACATGCGGCGTTAAATTCCGTAAGCGAAATTTTTACAAAATGTAAATATCGTTTTAAAATATTATATTTATAAAAAAAAGTTATTATAGGTAGTAAAATAAATATTTATAAAATATTCTTACGTCGTACTACGAATTATTTATTGGTTGATATGAATATCTTCGTCATTTTTACATTTCTATGCATATCTCACAATACAATTTTAATGACAACTTGCAAAGTAAACTAACTGTAACCATGATGATTATGGGTTCGATTTTCGTTCCCTCTGTCTATCGTGCTACGTGGAAAAACGGGAAGTTTAAGTTTAAGTGGGAAGTACTTTAAATTTATGGAACTGGAGAATGAAGAGTCCAATTCAATTATACATGATGTTATTATTATATCCTTCCGTCTTGTATAACAAAGAGCGAACGAACGTTCGAATGTCCGAAACTTCTCAAATTTAAATAAATAGTAAAAAACAGAGTGTTTTAACTCTTTTCCTGCGCTGTATGAAGGAAACAAATTAAAATTCTCATTTCTGCATTTTCTTTCAGCATCTCGCTGCATTTCGTTTTCCACGCACTGTCCAATCTTTTACCAAGATATTTTCGGCGGAATTTAACGCCACAATACGTAGGTATATTGTATTATTATTGGTAGTGCGTTCAATCAAAATTTTGTTAGAATATTTAAAGATTAATATATGCGCGTGCGTGCAACTTTTGAAACAAACAAGCATAAAATAATAAGAGAAAGGAATTTGCCTATACTCATATTTAAAGCAACGCACATATTTCAAATTATTGCGCTCGGTCTTATATTACTGTTAAAGTATGGGCGGCCGTGACGCACTGAGACAGCCAGACTGTTAACGCGAAAGTTAGAGATTCGATTCCTGCTCCGGTTTTTTTTTCTGTCTCTGGTAATAAAGCGCAGCGTTGAGTTCCGCAATACAACACGCAAAGTATACTTATGCGCCTGCGCCACGAAAGCCACGAATAATTTGATATTTAGAAACCAAAACAAACTTTTCTTTATTACTTCATTAGGTACAAATATAATAGTGCTTTTTGCTACAACCAATATATAGTTAGTTAAGTTCTTTGACTAGTTCATTCATGACTGTGCAATAGTGGCCTGAGACAACGTAAAAGGTCAACAGTTGTTAATAATACGAAGAAATTAGTTTGTTCGCTTGTATCCTTTATTGTATCCGCTTAAAACGAACTGGGATGGTCTATAAGAGATACATGGAATATGACGTCATTGGGGATTAAGAAAACATTTTTTTTATTTGTAAGCTTTCAAGTTTTGTATCTCAAAAGGAAAAGAGGGAACCTTTATAGGTTCATTTTGTTGTACGTCCCCTGTCTGTTGGTCTTTTCAATTTTGGATAATTGCGTGGTGAGTGATGGAATTTAGTGTTTTGCTACCGGATGGAGGAAATAAAAACACTAAATTCCCGCGAATGGCACCGAACTCAGAACCATTGCCTTTATAATCAGAAGCTGTACCACGATGGTCTCAATAAATGTACTTTTTTACTTTTACTCTGTAGGTATATCTCATATAACTACATGATTCAAAGAAGCTAATATCAAAACTCTCCGTTCCCCATGAATCGGCCGCTTTTTGAGACATTGAATATTAAGTGACGGAATTTAACGCCGCGTTTTTTCTTCTTATCAGAAGGAGGAAATTAAAATATTATTAATTCCATTCTCCAAGCGACATCGAACCCACTACCATAATTCACAGACAGATGGTCTCAATAAACCCAATGTACGCATATTACCATACGTTAAGTAAATCCAATATTCAAATGAGAGCAATTACCGCGACGCAAGAACATAAAATGCAAACAATTTTAATTATATTCGTGATCGTTAAATATTGTTATCTATTTTAATGAGGCCTTCCTTTCATCTTTGCTGTATTGGTAATTAAAGTTGTAAATATTTAATATGATATCTTCTTTTGTATGAGGCACTACCTGCTATATGCTTTATGGAAAAAGGCAAGTCAAACGAGCGTTCGGGTCACCTGATGGTGATCACCGCTGCCCAGGACCCCGTGCAACACCAGAGGAGCTACATGTGCGTTGCCGGCCTTTGAGGGCTTTTTGCTATATGCGTTATACAGCGTAAATCTGTATCCTACATATATGAGAGTAGGCAGTGGGAATTTAGTTTTGAGAGTCCGTTCCCCTACCCTAATTTAGGGGATGTTTGTTAAGTGATGGAACTCAACGTTGTGCTTTGTTTTGCTATAATAGCGTTTTTAGAGTTAAACGCTGTGCTCTACGACGGCCTCAAATTTTATTATTTTATTTAAAATATTTTATTTTAAATTTTATTTAAAATATTGAGGCTTCATTTTATTTCTGCGTATTGGTAATTATGGTTGTAAACGTTTTAAATTATATATTTTTTTTCAAAATAACGATGAGTGTAGAGTTGATTTTAAAAATATTAGCCTTCGGAAACAAATATGTCTAAAAATCATAATTTCAAACAAACAATTACTTCGAATATACCTACCATCTGTCAATATCATTTTTTTAAGATCACGTGGAAGTCATCATCATCATTAGCCTGTCCTCGTACACTCCTGGACATAGGCCTCTCCGTCCTCTCCTGGACATAGAGCTCGATCTTCAGCAAGTGGAAGCTACGTGGAAGTATGAAACTGAAATTAATATTGAATATCCTAGTTTATAGCCCCTTAGCATTTTTCAATTTGTGTGAAACTTTTCCACGTAATAAAAGCCAAAAAAATATTGGTTGTAGTTTATTCCATACAAAATGAGTTGACGTTTCTACGGAAAGCAAATCCGACTCGCACTTGACCGGTTGTTTTCTTTATTTTTTAATTGTCTAGACATCAGCTCGTGTATACTCATCCTAACACAAGTGGACATTCAAGGATGTGTATCAATATTCAGTAATTACCGCATCTCAAACTAATAATGTATCTTTACGACTGCAACTCGGCAACCTTAATTAAATCGATTATCTGGAACTCTAAGAGTGGAAACGTATGGAAGTGTCATCAATTTTACTTTCAGGGGAATTAAATAATTTGTATTTTAAGTTTTTTTGCGAAAACTCTAGAAGAGTACGTTGTTGAGTTCTGCTCAAGACGCAAATTCTCTACAATCAGCGGA
This sequence comes from Heliconius pardalinus sergestus, assembly GCA_001486225.1. Taxonomy (NCBI): domain Eukaryota; kingdom Metazoa; phylum Arthropoda; class Insecta; order Lepidoptera; family Nymphalidae; genus Heliconius; species Heliconius pardalinus. The sequence goes on along the minus strand of FASU01018088.1, from coordinate 10,287 downwards.
AGTGGAGAACGGAAGTGGTAACGGAGTGTTTTAAAGCTAGAATCCTTCTGCCTTCTCTTCTATGTGGGATATACGGCAGAAAGCTAAAAAAAAACAATCTTACTATCCGAAACTAGAAAGAAGAAAACCGATATGTACCACTTGCAAGTCCATTCTCAGTATGGTGATGGAAAGTTGTATAAAAGGTCACGGGGTTACAAGAATTGCACATTTCCCAAGCGATCGGCCAGCGCTAATGCATCTATATATCAATGCTATAATTCTTGCATTCCATGTAGGTATTATAAATGAGAAATTTGTTTCTTAAGTAAATAAACAAAACCTAATTTATGGAGGATGCGTCGTTTTAGTGTTAATTATTCATTAATTTTCTAATTTATTTGGATATCAAAAGATATTTTGAGAAATGGAATGTGACGTTTTAAGTTAAACTCATCGGATGTGTTTTAGCTTAAACTAGTGTTAAGACACTCCGTTCCCACTAAGAAACTTCTGATCCACAGTTTCTAACGAATTCTGAAGGCAAAGCGTGTTGATTAGGGAATCTTAATGCCGTGCTTTGCTTCAGTAACAGATAGTAAAAATAATTAATATTTAATGTCCTCGAGTAAGAATCGAACCATGACGGTTAGACTAATATAGATCTGCTAAAGCTACTGATAAAAGCTTGCTACACAGAAAAACCAACTTCTTCCTTTTAAAATATATAAAATTAAAGATTTTACATACATATGTAAAAATATTTTAAAAATACAAAAGACTGCGGAAAGGGTGTTCATTGCTATAAAATAAATTGGTCCAAATATATAGACTCAATATCTTTATATAGGTCCTATCTATATGTTCATATTTAGTGAGATTAAAAGATATTGCATCCAAATATGCGAACGATGTTTACAAATTCTATTTCCTCCATAGGTATGGCAGAATGTTCATAAGGGACGGAGTATTAAGACACTGCGTATCGAGTGGCCAGAGCGACGAATAAAATTTTCAAATATTATTTTGAATAGATCTTTTTTATATATTCATGTATTCAGTCTAAATAATACTTTGAATACAAATATGCGTATGATATAAAGACCATTCAATACATAATAGTAAAATATTATTTGTCCATAAAATTGTTACGCTGTTACTACAATTAATATTTATTTTGAAGTCTATTTTATTGTATATATGTGGTTGTTAAGTAATAAGTATTACTTGTAAAGAATACATAAGAATAAATAATTCACTTTCTCGATGGGAGTCGAACCCACAACCTGTCGCGTTAACAGTACATAAGTATATATTTTTTTCAGTAATTATTTGTAGAAAAGCCTTACCCATTCTAACTATTCAAATAAGCCAAGGTATTTAATGAAAAAAGTAATAATGAAGACACAATCATCACTTATAGAGCATAATAGGGCATAGAAGAACACTTCGCACGACATTCTTCGATCTTCAATTATTTTAATTGCATCCACTCATCGGATAACCTTTGCCTAGTAAAACGAGAGCGAGAGGCATCATCATCCAACAGGTATTTCGCTATACGTTTAAGAATTCTAGATTCTAGCTAATTTTATTATGACAGTTTGAGTTTAACGTAAAATAGATTTAGTATAACATAAAATCAATTTTGATTGGGAATTGGTTGTGGGTTTTAATGGACGTGTTGAAGAAACATAGTGTTAGGACACTAGGTTCCTAATTTTCTGTTCAATTATCGAGAAATTGTGTGTTTAATTACGAAATTTCAAAAGAAAGGCAATAAAGAACAGAGAAATGTAAATAACCATCCCCTCGAGTATGAATTGTACCCACAACTATTCCGTTTTCAGTCAGGCGCTATCCACTGCGCCACGACGGTTTTCTTTTTTGTATTTACTAATTTTTCAAGGGTAGTCCATTAATTTAATTTCGATATACCCGCAAAATCTGTATCAAAAACAACAAATAATTCGATATGAATGAAATATTTAAAGTATCCGGTTACCTTAAGAAAATAATGATGCCTAATAAAATGTTATACATTATTGTTCGTGAAAAAATCCACGAACTGATTTTGTTCAATTGCTTGGTATGACGTGTCTCTTAATATAAATATTATATTAAAGTTCAAGTTTTAAATATCTTCATAAAGTAGATACCTCAGACTTCGTCATGGCACAGCAGCGACTTAACAGTCAAACCGTTTACAAAAATGCGATGGTTCTAGGTTCGTTCCCTACTCGGGAGAGTGAATTACTTAAAAGCACACATATAGAAAACACAGATAAACAGACAGACTGTCACGTGAAATTAGAACACCAGACCACCAAAAAAAAATATCAGATTTCTGCATAAAAATGAATAAATATTGAATTAGTGTTATAAACGCATCCAAAACGTATTCGAATCGACAACCCATATATTTAAAACCTTCACTACTAAGCTATATTAGTTTGAAATAGAGCATATAATATTAAAATATGACCTTCGTAATATATATAAGTAAATCGTACGTCAGACATCAAAGCTATCATTTCTTAATACACGATGATGAGTTAAGTAAAAAATGATAGATAACTAGTTTCAAGATGCCTTCTATACTGACATTTAGTTATTTATATAAGTATTTAATACTTATTTATATAAGTGCTATGTATATACTTATTTCTGTATATTGTTTTTTTTTTCAGTTTCACGCTGTATCCCGCACATAGCAGGTGTAGAGGGAACCCCATTAAAGCACGTCAATTCCTCACTTTCAGCCAAAATCTTGAGCCATTAAGTATGGAATGGGGGAATTCAACGCCGCGTTTTGCTTCACCCCCAGAGCGAGGAAATGAAATTATTAAATATTTTATACCCCCAAGTAGGAATCGAACCGACAATCATCGCATTAGTTTGTTTATTTGTGTGTATGTAACAATATATCGAAGTTTGGCAGAAAATGGAAAACAGAATTTCTTTGCACTTAGTTTCCTATACGACCTGGTTAAATTCGATAAAGCAAAAAATAAAAAAATATATACATTTTATTTGTATGTAATAACAAACCATATATTATAAATACGAAAACCAACCAATTCGGTAGATTAGGCAACATTAACCGACATCCACTCAAGAAATTACTATACATACATACGTTCAAATTGTAATCATATTGAAATTTGTATATCGTTTCAACGTCTGTCAATCTAACAATACACGAACTGATTTTTATCTTAAGTATCGAAATCTAATTTAACTTGTTGAAATTATACAATACTTAAGTAAGTATAGTAACATATTCTTTAACATATTATAAAGGTCTTGCACTCAATAACCTTGCTCTGGTAGAAAGCGCGGCGTTAAGCTCCGCCACTCAACACACTATGTTTCCGTAAATGTGTGAAAAGTGTCTTAACACTAGGTTCCTGCCTACATACGGGCTACAGGGAAAATAGTTTAAGCTAGTGATCAGTTTACGGCTTCGCCCGCTTCTAATGCTATTTTTCAATTTCTAAGCCGAACCGACCTTGCTACATGCCGGATATAGCACGGATAAAGCACTTCCTTCCTTACTTTAGTACTTTCTTAAGATTGCACAGCCTAATTCGAACCCACGATCCCTCGCATATCATACACAGGTATCAACTGACAGCTCTTCTTCTTAATTCATGATTAATTGTATCACTCCCAAATGATAGTTCATTTAGATCGGCAGATCCAAGGTAAGTTTTGAGGTTAGGTGTGACGCCTGAGGCAGTCCAAACTATAATTACAACCTAATTAATCTATTTTTTTTCTATTTAGTTAAGCCATCGTGGTAAAGAGACTCAGTGTCTGACTGTAAGCTTGACATAGGTTCGATTCTCGTTCGAGGAAATAAATTATTGAACCTTAGGTTTGGTTCCAACAACACGCAATGCATGTATTGCAGGAAAGGCGGACAGTATGGCAGGAAAGTGTCCCAATAGAAATAGAGTGTTTTGACTCTAGGTTCCCTTTGCCTTCCCTGCTATATGAGGAAAACAGCATGGAACTACAAATTAAATATATTATTAATAGACAGCATAACATCCCTAAGGCATTACATTACATCTCGATATCTTATTAGAGGCAATTAATAATTTCAAACTATTTGCAATAACTTGTTCTACATTTGTATGACCTTTATACTGGTGCAAATTCTGTCAGATAATTATATCATCATTTGAACTCATGTTAAATATTGCGAAACTTAAATATTAAATAAAAAAAATTTTTTATCTTTCTTATGAAATAGTACTAATATAACTAAGTTGAAGCCCATCCTAAGGAATTGGGACAGCGATTGAACGTAAAGGTGGTAATTGGTTCGATTTTAATTGGTTGTTTTTATTTTTTCTTTAGCAAGACAAAGCGTGGTGTTCAGCTAAGCCTAAATGTATTATTTCAGCTTGTGGCTGTGCCCCGCATATAGCATGGTTGGTAAAGGGAACCTAATGTTAAGACACTCCGTTCTCCATTTTCCGTCGAATTCTGGAGTTATTGCGTGTTGAATGGCGCAACTCAACGCCGCTTTTTGCCTCGAGGCCTGTCAGAGAAATGAAAATGTTAAATATTTAATTTTCGAATGGGAATCGAACCCACAACCTATTGTATTTACAGTCATCCTTTGTGCTTATGCGCTACGACTAGCCTCGAAATTAATTATATAATTACATAAATATCTATAAAATCAGATCTAGATAGTATGTATAGGAACTTATGACTACCTACTTAATAAGCAGTGCCTACACCACTGAACCACCACCCTAAGAGATCCTCGTCAATTGATTTTATGCATATAATTCTAAAGAAACTTAATGTAAGTTATGCTCGATATATCTATGGGAAAACAAAAACCGTGACCGAAAAGCACGAAGCTGACGTGCCTTCTTAATCTACATACCTACATACATGTCTCTTGTGAATTGAAGACGGAGTGAAACTAGGAATATTTTATCACTATGTGTATTTTGTGTTATGTGGCGGAACTTAACGCCGCCCTCTAGTCCTACGTTGTAATTTGACTGAAATTTTGTAAAAAAATACAGATTCTGGGGGCTTTTTTGAAACATTATTACTTATTATTTGCACTAATGTCCTTTTCCTCGTTACCAGAGCCAGGAATTAAAAATGTGAAATATTTTATTCCCCCGAGTAGGAATTGAACCAACAATCGTGGCGTTTACACTCACACTCTTTGTGCCACCGGGTCACGATGGCCTCAAGACCTCTCAAGAGACCTTGTTAAACATGGGGTAGACCATGTGCTTAAGAAACAGTTTAATAGAAGCTTTGGAGTGCAATGCAAATGTTGAAAGAAGTGTCGCAAAACTCGATTATCTCGGCCTAACACGCAAACAACAGGAAATGCGTGAAAAAATATAATCAACTTAATTATGAACTGTACGTAAGCACGCAACAAAAAATGTAAAATTGACGTAAGTTAAGGATGAAATCAAATATCAAAAAGTTTATACAGTTTTATTATCGTACTATAGCATCTCGTTTATATGACCCGTCTAGGCAAAGGAAATTTAATGTCAAAACACTCCCTTCCCCACTTACCACGTAATTTTCGGGAATGTCGAGTAAGAAGAACTAAGAACTAAGAAAGAAAGAAAGAAGAAGAACTAAGAAAGAGTCAAATAAATAAAAATCATTTATTCCGATTGGAAATCGAAGCTACGATTGTCGCACTAACAAACACTATTCCACTGCGTTCTTATCTTCTATCATATAACAGAATAGACTAAGAGAAAAAAGGTCTAAGGCACTCCTATAAAAGAAGATTTTTAAATAATTATATGCATAAATAATAAGATTTTTTTATTAAAATTTAATAAAATAATGCTAAAAATGATAAAATAATATTTTGCAATATTGAACATCATCCCATACAGACAGACAGAGCGGTCGTCGTGAGAACATGTCGATAAGTGAATTAATAATGCAATAGAATTAAGAAATTACCCACACAGTGATTTGACCTGCATCTGTCTACTTTGTTGGTAGCTTACTTAGTTTTATTATGTTATAGCCTTTATATAAAGTGGATATATATGAGTAGCTATTGACTTTTATCGGTAACGAGCAACTTTTCAAGAATAAGGGGGAAAGTAGGGGACCGAGTGTCTTAACAATAGATTCCCTCTGCCTACCCTGCTATATTCATGATGCTGCTTGAAACTTATTTTTTTTAGTATTCCAAATAATGAATACCAATTTATTTCAACAAAAAAATGACAAAACCATTAAATTTCACAAAATGAACTAAGATATGACACAGTTTGAAACATTTTCAACAGAAAGGCGAATCGTGAGAATAAATCGCGGTCGATACCAACATAGGTAATATTAATGTAACGCAAGCCAAACAGTATTTTGTGTGAATTATCCCCAGCCCTGATGATCTACATTGTGTAACGTTAGATTGACGGCAGGTTGTTTATGAGGCGGTGCAGACTTCCGATTGTTTTGTCGTTCAAGTCTTCTTTCTCTTTGCGATCTTTAGCTGTCATTGGATGGCTTTGAAGCCAGTTGTGGTGCGGAGGCACGAGGTAGGCTTTCTTTGCCTACTCTGCTATCCGCAAAAAGCAAGAAGTTCTTACTATCGTAATAATCTCTACTAATATCACTTTATAGGTTTGAATGTAGTCAACCGAGCTTCTCATCAGAGTTCTCTAGAGCGTATAGACTGTGTCTTGTGACATGTCATGTGTCATACTTAAGTTTTAGTTATTTCATTTTGAACACACGGAGTAGTATGGCTATAGTTTATAGCAATTACGTATTAAAAAAAATTGCGTATAAAAAAACGATTTCATTATAAATATAAAAAATAAGTACAATTATGTATAGATAAAGTATTTTTAATATTATTTATAACATAAAATTTGTAAAATAACAGAAAATGAACAAATTATTACATTACTCTTCTTACAAAAGCAAAAAACAATATATAAATAAAAAATCACAAAAAAATCGCCGGTCTACTCTCGACACGCTAAGCACGCGCTTTACCTCCGGCGAAAAACATCTAATAAGTTTGACTTTATAACTCATTTAATAGTACGAGTACAACTGGAGATGCACCGAGGTCACAAATGATCAAAATACTTAAGTAATACGAAAATCTGGTCAAGGTCAAAATAAATCCCTGTAATTACGGTTCTATGCAAAAATAACAATAGAAATACTATATTCCACAAATAGCAGGGACTTAGTGTTAAGACACTCCACAATTGATGACGCCGCGTTTTATCATCTTACCAGAACAAAGAAATGAAAATAGTTCATTCCTGCTAATGGTAATAAGCCCCAAAACTCGGGTAATGGAAAGAAGGCAATGGAAGTGTCTTAATGGACTGAGAGTGGACAGTGGAGAGACATTAGGTTCCCAAGTTCCTTCTGTCTATCCTGCTTTGTGTGAGGTAGGTTAAGCTAGCTATCAAAGCTATATGTAAATGTATTAGTTAACAAAGATAACTTTTTATAAGTTCCTTTAATTTTAAAATTGTGTTCAGGTCATAAGGTCAGGATCTCAGATCTTCTTTGTATTTTTACAATAGAACATATTACGACACAATGCCTTCATCTAAGTACGGCCTTACTTTTAAAGGAGACTAGAAAAGTATTATATTTATTATATTTAATCTGAATGGCCGCTGTGGTACAGTAGAATTATTATGAAAAATGGCAGGCTGATGAGAAAAATTGGCAACTCAGAATAAAAAAACCTATAATATTATTATTAAATACAATTCTTCTTTTTTCTTAGCTTCCTGCTGTATTTTGCACATAGAATGTAAGACAGATAGAACCTGAGAACGTAGTGTAAATACACTCCGTTTCCATTAAGATTCTTTAATTCCCCATATTCCACCGAATCGTGTTTGCATTGTGTGTTGAACTTAAGTGGCGGCACTTAACGCCGTTCTTTCTTTATATAATAAAATGTTGTCATCGAGCTGATCTGTTTATAGGTTACTAGTAAGCTCCTCGAACTTCTGTACAAAATTATATTTTTTAGCTTCAATCACATAAAAAAATCATTTTTAATACTTTCTGTAGAAAAGCTTGTCGTTTTTTAAGCTATTTTTGTTTTGTATTGCCCAGAGCCAAAAAATAAAAAAAAAATTTTTTCCTCGAATGGGAATAGAACCCACCACCGGTCACGCTTACAGTTACGCACTGGCCTGCCTCTATTTTTTTTTATTACTAATAATAAACAATTTATATACGAGTACATCCTTCTGTTACAAACGGATTTAATTTAATCGAATCCTGTCTACGAATATACAAAGATTGTTATATTGCGAAATCCGATGTATTAATGCATCGTATCGAATGAATCGTGGAAATTCCTCATAAATAAATACTTAGTATACAAAGTACGTATAAATCTTAACTTGCGTAGAGAAAATGATATACCTTTAAATTGGTTTAAATTGCTTTTGTATGGAGGTATCTTTGATGATACTTTAATTAGCAAACTAGCTACGCCGTACGGCTTTGCTTGTATAACTCACGAATATTCTTATATTAGGTCCGTATGCTTTTAAAACTAGCTAACAAATATAAAGGCCATTGTAACGCAGCCGCACAGTCTCTCTCGGGGTTCAATTCTGATTAAGAGTATTGACATATTTTCATTTCCCACGCTCTAGACACAAAAGGGGACAATTGCGGCGTTAAGTTTCGCCACTCAACACACAATGTGTCTAAGGTTACATCCATCCGGTTATATATATCATCATCCAACTGTACCTATATTACATTAATTTCCGTAATTTATTATAGAAAACAAATTCATCCTGTCATTTTTTTCTCAACTGATAGCCCATCAGTAGCTTAATTGACCGCAACACGGAACTCGAATAGTTTTATAACGTGCAATTTTTTTTAACAATCTGTCTTAATGAATCAACGTAATTTGACGTAATATTCCTTTTTTTATTTAGAGCAATAAAGTTTTTGTTTTTTTTTTTAATAAAAAAAAAATTTGGCAAGTTGCCATTAGTTGGCAAGTAGTTGCATTGGCATTGCCTTTGAGGAGCACCTGGCAACATGTCGACTCTAGCGGAGATTTTTATTTTTATGCATCTCCCTCGTGGTGGTACTGTGACTTAAACGCAATAATCGTGGGTTCGATTTCCATTCTTTAAAATCATTGTCGTTTTCTGGCTCTGATAAGATAACTTGTCTCACAATTCGCAACTGAAAGGAAAATGGGGAATGGAATATTATGACACTAACTTCTCTTTGCCTGTCCTACAACTGTTACTGATGTGGCGTACACTAAAAAGAAAAAAAATGTATAACAATAACGTAACATTAACATTAATATGTTCACGGGTTGCAAAAATAAGAACGTATAAGAACTTAGAAGGTCATCTAGATTTTCAATAATCCGAAATAAAATATAATAACAATATTACCATCACAAGCACGGCGTTGAGTTCCACAACTTAATGTGCAATGTCTCAAAAAAATTGGCGGAGTGTCTTAAAACAAGGTTCCCTTTGTCTATCCTGCTATATGCGGGATAGACAAAGCTAAAAAATATATGCAAGATATTTTCTTGCTTAATTAGAATGTGGACTTATAAAATTTATTTCATTATGTCATAAAATGTATATGAGGGACATTTACTTTGTAGAATAATGACTTATAAGATTGCAGTTGCAGTGCTCAAAGCTTACTCAATTTTACCTTATAAAGCACGTCTATAGTTAGACATTGAGGTTTCTGACATTTCGTCAATTTTAGTCGTGTAATTTAGTTTGCGGAACCTAACGCCGAACTTTTAAGTATGACACCGGGGAAATTACTCTATAAATACAAACTTGGACAGAAATCAAAAAGTATAAAAAATATTATTAATTTGCACTAGTAGTTCCTGAGATTATGTCGTTTACTCTTCAGTTTTATTTTTTAACTTCAGTTTCCCACTTTCTGCCCGATTCTGCAGGCATTGCGAGATGAGTGGCGAAACTCAACGATTCACTTTGCCTCATTACGAGAGCCAGATAATTAACATATTGAATGTTTCACTCCTCAATATTTCCTTTAGTGAGAATCGAACCCACAACACAACGCATTTGCCTTGCACTACGAGTAAAAGTACATTTTAATTTTATTAGTACGCCATCTAGCGGCGTTAAGCAATGCGCTTAATGTTCTAAACAAAACAAGTTGCTAAGTTGTATCGATTTATTAGAGGTTGTCGTGAATATTGATTAGATGGAGCTTCGAATTTATATACATACTAGTGGACCGGTACGCGGCTACGCCCACTTGAAC
>FASU01018060.1:0-10482 GCA_001486225.1 Heliconius pardalinus sergestus | reverse complement strand
AATATTTTTTTCTAGCTGGTAGAACCTAGTGTTGTTTATTATTTTTTATTTATTGTAATACCTTTTTTCAACTGTTTTTTTTAGATGTTTTTATGTGTTACTTAAACTAGGCTTAGAATTTTGTGTTAGTTTATTATTCTTTGCTTGAACCCACAACTATCTCGCGAATAATGCGACTTTTTGAGACTGTGCCTCAATATCGTTTTTCCCTATTAACATAGATAATAGGACAGAAAAGTAAAAAATGATAGATACAGATTAAATCCATACAAATTTAACTAAAGTGTTATATTTTCCAAACCATATATCTAATTACTTCCTGAAACAAATGTTATATCTTTTAGCTCTAGTAGCTCTAAATTACGATATTTACTTTATCACTAAATTGGCTCACTTTGGCTGTATAGTTTATCTAAATATTTAATTGCGCGTGGGCAGCCGACACTGCCATCTTCCCTAACAATGAGTATTTATCGAACTCTTGGAATAAAGGTGTGGACTGAAATGTAGCGAAGGTAGAAATATATTTTAAAAATATAAAGACTACTTGTGTTGAGGTCGTCGCGGCTTAGGGATACAAGGTGTGATGTAACGCAACGGTTGTGGGTTCCAAAAAATAATTCATTACCCCAAGTCCCCCTAGAATCTAACAAAAAAAAACATGCTACTTAAAGAAATTCGAAATAATCTTTATTTTCATGGATTTTATAATTCAACCAAAAACACTACATATTAAGAAAATTTATTTTCAAACTTAAATCGCTGTAATTAGATACCCAACTTTAACCCAATCAGGGCAAAAACAAGGCTTTAACTGCAAACAAATCGGTTTAAGCATTTAATGAGGTCTTTATTTCATCACCAGGCAATGACTGTGCTATTATTACTATATATGTGAACTTAATACAAACTTTAAGTTATGAATATTTATTTCACGTTTTTTTTTACAGGATAGGCAAAGTTTCCTACTTTTAGCCTAATTTTCGAGATTTGCGTGTGTAATAACGTAACTAAACTACGCAAAGCGACGAAATTGTAATCATTCCTTAAGTCCGTGGGGGTTTGAATCAATTTATATTTAATAATTATTTTTACAAACGAAAAGTATAGAGAGAAATAAAATAAAATGAAATTAATCAATCAAAAATTAACTCAATTAATATGAAGCTGTTATTTAAATGAATATTGCAGATATCATCTAGAACAAGTTAATTGGCAATTTATGCTATTAGAATTTCATAATCAATTTCAGTAGTGGCACTTCAACAATTTAAATTTCAACACCAAAATATTGTAGAATAATTTAATGAAGTTATTATCTGAAATCAAATTGCTGACAATATCGTCGTAGCGACACAACGGCAACGGCTGCACGTAAGCGCAACAGTTGTGAGTTCTATTCTCACTCCAGGGTATGCGTTATTTTCATTTGCTTACTCTGGTTAGATGTCGAAACCACAAAAGTATAGTTTCACATTGTCCCACCCTGTTATCCGCCATTATATTTATAGTTGTTTCAAAAATGATGGTGCTCTCAGAAACAATCTTGAAAGCTTAAAAATTTCACAGCTCTTTTTGTGTATATTTATAGACAATACTGAGATTTGATGTTGAATAAAAGGTTTTTCATGTTTTATTTCTCAAAATAAATTATGATATATAAATATGTAATTGTATTTATAAAAGTGTTTGTAACTGTAAAGTTACCTATAATATTATAATTGACCGTAAATACTGCTACCTGTAATAGTGGATGCTGATTGAATCTACTTTAAGTTTAACTCGTAGTTCATTTCCATTGCCTTACTTAGTAACTTAGAAATTATATTTTAATATGCAAGAGCAATAAAGAGGCCGGCGGCGTGGCGCACTAGGACACCATTTGACTGTAATCACGACAGTTGTACAGTTCGATTCCCACTCTAGGAATATATTTAAAAAAGTTTACATTGCACTGGTAAACAAAGTGCAGCGTTGAGTTCTGCCACTCAACACGCAATACTTCCGGAATTCGGCGGAAAGTGGAGAATAGCGGTGTCTTAATGGTAAGCTAGTGTTCTAGTAGGTAATAGGTTCCCACCCTGTTATGGAAGGGATACAAGCATAAAGAAAGTACAATCCGCTTTGTCTGGTAACCAGAGCGAGAAAAAAATATGAAATATTTCATTTTGTCTAATGGGAATCGAACTCACAAGTCCCAACGCAAGCTTGCACTTTTCACTGACTAAAATCATTCTAATCTCTACTTTGTCCAACAAAAGAGAAAAAATGATTTTATTTTAATTTCATATATAACCTCAAATCGATTTGAATCAATGACCATTCCACACTCAAATACTTTTCAACTGTGCCACAATAGCCTTTAAATATTGAATACGAGTAAATGAAAAATGGACACGGATTAATTAGTTTTTATCGAATATCCAGCGTCCATGACGGGATATGATAAAATTTTCGTGTCATCGAAGCATAAATTGCTTTTGCCAGAATTTATTATATTATAAGTTTTATATTAAGTTAAATAAATAGATTTATAGTGTTGGACATGATATGTTTAAACCACCAATTTCATATATTAGTATCGACCTTTAATAATTTAATTTTAGTTTATTTCACGCTGTCTGCCGCATATAGCAGGGTATGAGGAAAGACCCTGGTAATATAGTGTCATTGTGAGAACAAGACTGCGTTGAGTGGAGGCTTTGTTTCGATAACAGAGCGAGGAAATGAAAATATCCAATATTTTATTTCCTTGAGTGAGAATCGAACGACAGCCTGTCATGTTTACTGTCCCACGGTTGTGCTCATATACCACGACTGGCCTCGTTACTTAGTGGACCTACTTTACTAGACTTTAAGTTGGTTGGACTTTAAGTTGATTGATTTAAAATTTTCAAGTGGATGGTAGTTTTTTTAGGTCATGTAGCATAGTAGAGTCAAATAAATTAAGGGCGTGTCATTCCTTTCACTAGTTAATTTTCATTCAGTATAAACAATGACATATGGAAAATCGTATTCAATTAATATAAACATTACACTATAAATATTTTGAATTTTGATATTTTTATATCAACTTTTAAGTTTTATTTTCGAATCATTACAGTAAGGGAAGCGAGCGGTTTCCAAGAGAAGCGAACAAGGGGTGAAGCTAAACAACATAAAATGTAAACTAAGCCCAATTAGTTTTGATGAAAGTAAAAAGAACATTAAGTTAATCGTTTAATCAAAAATCAAAACGTTTAAATGCAAAGCGAGCAATTTCCCTCTGGCTGCTAATTCCGGGTTTAATTTAATTGTAATTGTTATTTTATATACGATTATTCTATTTAGTCTAGAGGTGGAGTTAACTAACGACTTTTGTTCCCGAGTGATGTATGTTTATAAAAGTTATGTTAACATAACTAAATAATCATACAGTTAACTGTAGATAAAAATATTTTAAAAAATACAACAATTCTAACCATGAAAAAAAATGGCAGCATTTTCAATATTGTAAATGTAGAAGTGTAGTTGTTTTTACCTCGAATGGTGTTTACAATTTAAGAAGGCTTAAATATATATTTTTACCTCACGCGCCCCACACATAATCAGAGGGAACCTAGTGCTAAGACACTCCGTTCCCTATACATTTCACCGAATTACATCAAATATATTTTTCATTAAAATATTAGTAATATTTGCATTATAGTGAAAACCAAAAAGGATAACAGAATATATATCCTCTTTAAAATTTTTAACAATTTTCAGTATTCCATAAAATTAAATAATTCAATATCTCTTCCTATGAACCATCCAACAACAGAATTCCAGTATGAAAAAACAATGAAATTCCTACCCATACCATTGTAACTCGATTTAAAGTCTATACACGTAAGATATACTCGTACGTGTAATACTTATTTGGTTTTTAATGTCGTATGCGGAGTGAAGGCACTCCCTTTCCTGTTCCGCCCAATCCGAAATATTGCGTGCTGCGTAACGGAACTCAACGCCGCGCTTTTTCTTGATACTAGAGCGAGGCAACAGTTTACTCATTGTCCCGAGTAGATAACAGACAAAAAGAAGACAGACGCTCCTAAGGCCCTATTTTATTTATTGTTTTGATATAACTATAACAATAAACATAAACACGAATATAAGAAACAAAAGGCTTTTTAACTGCACCATGATAGCATCGTAAGTATTTTTATTATTATTTTAAACACACATCAATATTAAGAGTCACAATACAAAATCGGATGTTTCAATCGCGCACGCCTTCTAAGAAACGCCTTAAACGCCAAACGCCTGAAGCTATAAATCTGTACAAGCCCATAATTATAGGCGGTATTCATTAATAATGTATAACTCGATCAAACGTCGATGCATCTCGATTGAGATGTGTATACATGGATTTTTTTTGTCTAAAAATAGTTGTTACCGATCCGTTTGTTTCCGTTCCCATTGGGTAGAGGAAAAATTCTCCCTTAGTACTCTTCTACACTGTCTTTCCCCGGAATTCTGGTGATAAAACTCTAGGCCCCGCTTTTCGCCTCGTTCCCAGATTGAAAAACTACCCGAAGAAATAAGTTATAAAATATTTCATTTTCGCGAGGTAAATCGAACTCACGACCTGTCGCGTTTACAGTGCTTGCGCCACAACATACCTTAATTACTGATGAATTGTAGATTTTAAATAACTTATAGAATTAGACAATACCTTTGTGAAATCAACTTAACTCGCTTATTGTATACAAGGCGGCGTTATTTGCTGAATTAAAGCCTTCGCACGCATAATTGACTGAATAAATATTGATACGGTACCAGTGGATTTCGAACGTATACTACTTTTTCGAATAATATTCCCACCTATATTTCATACAAAGACTATCGAAAATAATATTTTGCGAATAATATAATTATGATATTGATATTGTCATTCTACTTTATGAAAGCCGATTATTTGTTTATTTTACTTCAGTAAAATCATACAAGTTTGGTTGTTAAAATAATTAATTAAAATAATAAATTTCCCGCGGTACCTAGCGGAAAGTAACGAAAAAAAATATAAATATTCAACAGAAAAACAGAGAATGGAGAGTTTGACACTGGATTCTTTCTGCTTTTTGATGTTATTGTGTAAAAAATACCATTGTTCGTTCATATAAAATACAAAAAAGACACAAAGTACTTGGTAAGGGCCATAATTGATTCACATTTAATATGTTAATTAGATTCGTAGCTTCTGGCTTTCTTTTGAAGACAATAGCGACACGATGTCGAATATATCTAAGATATTTAGTTGCTGTGGACGTACTTACATGTAAACGTGATCGAGCATATATTTTTCGTGTGAATTTCTCTTGCAATTTTGAATATTTTTATATAGAGTTTTTTGTTTTTTGCCTCTGAGGTCTGATTCCGAAAGCGATAGTTGTGGGTTCGATCTTTAATGATTTAAATGATAATTCACCTACTATGGAAAGAATTTGATCGGCGTCGTCATTAAACAAAAAAAATTGAACAACGAAAAATATTTTTTTCATTAATTTATTGTCCCTCCTACAATCCCCATAATATTACCAAATCGTGACTAAATACAATATTAAATGCCGAGTTTAATCATATTTAATGATCGAAAAATCAAAATTCATCGCAAAACAGAAGATTTGAGGAAAAGTCGTTTAAGAAAAGCACGTAATCGGAAATAAAGAAAGGAAAATGAAATATTCGGTTGAAATTTCGCATCTAAAAATTGTGGCGCAGTGGCACTCTAAGTGCAATCGTTGTGGGTTCGAATATTATCATTATTATAAAGAATATACTAAAAAAGACAAAGTGTGGCGTTACATTCCACCACGCAATACCCACTATCTCGAAAATTCGACGAAAAGTGGGGAACAGAGTGTTTTAACACTTGCTTACCTTGCTATAAGCAGGATACACCATAAAGGTAAAAAATATACATATAGATTTGTACAAAAGGACCCAGGTCAAGCCATATAGGATTAAGGAACGCGATAATGACCTATTTACTGGAGCTGACTTTACCCTAGATTATGAGGGTGAACATTTAATATATACCTACTTGCCTACTATATCAAATGTAAATTCTCGTTTGAATACATTTAGACTTTGTTTAGTGTAGATTCAATTGTATTTTTACTTTTTGAATGAAATACCTCTTTTGTTTTTTTTGTTTTTGGTT
Source organism: Heliconius pardalinus sergestus (assembly GCA_001486225.1). NCBI lineage: Eukaryota > Metazoa > Arthropoda > Insecta > Lepidoptera > Nymphalidae > Heliconius > Heliconius pardalinus. Next base: position 4,295 of record FASU01018060.1, on the reverse strand, counting down.
CTAGCTCTATCCCGCATATAGCAGAGCCAGCAAAGAGTACATACCTACTTTTGGCCGAATTCTCGACACTATTTGTGACGAGTGAAAATATTAAATATTTCATTCCCTCGAATGGGAATCGAACCCACAACCTGACCCGTTTACAGTCGCACGCTTGTGTCAAATGTTTATTATATGAACTATTTATAAAAGTTTAATAAAGACATCCAGCCAACGAACGTTAATCCTGAAGACATAATACAAAAACAAACGTATCGAAAGAATTTTCCAAAGAGATTTATAGTAAATTCGTTCGTCGTTAGTTCTAAATGAGACATTCCTAACTATTATGTTATTGGTCCCCAATCGGAACGGCTTTTGTGATAAAATTAATTGCATTTTTCCCCCTCGCGTATTATGGATCTGTGAAAACAACTTGCTCAGATAAAGCGATTAATAGTAGGTAGGTAGGTATGGACCTCCATAGAGATATATTACTATATTTGCTAGCTACAATTAAGTATATCATTAAATTGTATGTTGATTACTCAAAGTTTTTGATTTTATCTTCGCTTTTGATGACGTGACTACAGTTAAATAACAAAAGTCTATACATAAATAACAAGAGTGAAAAAAAAACCGGTCAATTCCGAGTCGGAACGCCCACCAAGGGGTTCCATACCAATTTTAAGATTATCAACGAGAATTACAGATTATAAAAAGGTGACAAATTTATGTCTACTCAACTTATTTTTTTGTGAAATAAACTGCAAATGAATTTTATTATGATATTATTACATTATTCAGACGGGTTCTATAAATTTGAAAAAAAAAACAAAGGAATTCACGTGAAATATTCTTTGACCAAAAACAATGTCAACGCTTTTCATTTTCAAGCGCCTCCATTTTTCACTGATTTTCACCAACTGGTGACAGACCGACCGTGCGTCATATAGAAAATACCACTAGCGCGCATATTTTCCATTTTTGACTGTATTAGTTTTGAAGGCACTTTTATAAATTTATTTTTTAGAGTACTGTTAAAATAAATTAATTGAGGCTGTCTTAGTGCAGCGGCACGACAACAAACTGTACCTACTTATACGTGAGGGATGCCGGTTAGATTCTCACTCAGGAGAATAAGTTATGTTAAACGAAGAGTGAGGAGCGGTATGTTTTTACACTACGTTAATAATTCTTTACGAAATAATAATTCTTTTATAGAGTTGAATTCATCATCGTTTAAATAAAATGTAAATTCACTTTTATACATCCACAGACCACATATGGCATGCACAATCATCACCATTTCCAAAATATAAAAAAAAAACTTTGTATCACATTATATTTTTGCAAGCTTCAAAAAGCTCATGGTAAAAAGGTCCAATTGTATATTAATAACGGACTAGCATGTGGTAAATGTGGGTTTTATAAAAGTTTATTTTTTAATTCAATTTACTCTTATTACAATGGAATAAGAACCATTTTCCAATGAAATAACCTATAATCCCTACTGTTTAGGTATTTGAAGAACCAAATCGAGTCCACTCATATTGCTGACATTTTAAACTCTATTGTTAATAGAAATAAAAACTAAATTTCTTTAGTATATAAAATTTTGTATCATTGTCAACTTTTGCAGTAACAGATGTTGTAATCGACCCCAAAATATTAGAAGGGTACTTCAAAATTGATTACGCTATTGTAGGCTGTAAGCCGATTTCTTTTTAATGATATTCGCTTAGACGCATATATGTAGGCACGGTCAGAGAGATAAGAACGTATTGTAAACTGATTGACTTGTAGTGAAGCTATTTGTGTAGAGGAGGCATATTTTTCAATTAAATCTTTTATAGTATAAAAACGAATTCTACGCTTCATTAAAACATCAGTAAACTGTTATTGTAGCTGATCCTCCCCACTCTCTACATAACATACATCATACCTAAAACATCATAAATAACTTAAGATCTTTCAGGGATTCAGAGTGTGTTATGCCTAGAATTTTTATTGTTTGTAATTTATAAATATCACAAAAGATAAATCGGGAATCTAGTGCTAAGATACTCTATGTGTTGAGTGTCTTAACTTAACGCTGCGATTTATCTCAATTCCTTAGCTAAAATAATATAAACTATTTCCCTGAGTGACTATCAAACCCACACCCATCATATCTAACAGTTAGACAATGTCTAACTGCGCCTCGATATCTATTTGATTTTATATATACAATATATTTCCTATATACACAGACCGACCACTTAAATATTTTACTATATAGGGACGTATATTAATGAATAACACTTCAATGCCAATGTCATTTCAAAGGTAACTTTTTGAAAACAATCTGCAGAATAAACAAAATATTTTGTTTTCATAGCTTCAATACTCGGCTCGGCCGTTTGATGTGACATTTCAATATTTATTTTGTCTGACACTCCCAAAATTGGTGTGTGTTAAAAATAGATATACTCGTATATAGGCAGGAGTTAAATGGATAGTTTATGTTCGTATAAACTAATTAGTTTCACCCTTGATGTGCAGTGGTTTATATTTTATATAAAACTAGCTTAACACAAATAAAACAAACATAACTGCTTAAAAATAATATTTAATATTTAATAATATTTTATTTATAAACAGTACTAACATTGGCGCTTTCAACTGCTTTAAATAATCATTGTCGCTAGATAGTCGCTATCATCCACTAGACCATTGACTAGGACTTGGTCTTGCAAACCTAGTACGGTCACGATGGTTAGTGAAATAATAAAAATAGAATGTATACAACAATTAAAGTATCTCAGGCGAAATCTCCTCTAATTAGAATTTGACCTAACTTTTTAATTCATCTAGTTAATTAAAGGTAATTTAATTATTACCTACAATTTACTGTTCAGAAAACTCTATTAACAGTACAGAATTAATCTTACGGAAACAGGCGGTCAAAGTACTTCCAAACTGAACAAGCTAAACCGTTACTGTACCATGTGTACATACGAGGAATGAATTTGCTTATTTACGCCACAGTTTTTTTAGTTTTTTTTTAAGTTTTTTTTATTTTATAAATCATCTAAGTAACAAAAAACATCGGAAAGTGGGAAACAAAGTATCTTAACTCTAGGTCTACCCTGCCTCCCTATATGCGGCATCCAGCGGAAAGCTAAAAGAATACTTCAGTAATTGATATCTTGCGTCAAAATTAGAAAATAAATAAATTATAATTATGATTTTTCATGAAATAACACTACCAAAAAGCAGTAGTGCCACCAAACAAAAAACAAAAAAGTTAAAAAACAAAAAATACACCTATGTTTTTATTACAACTTGGGTACAAAATTGGAGAGATCCCCGCGTTACTAATCACATTGTCCATCCTTGTGTCAAATTAAAGGTGTTTCCTTTAATCTTTGCAGATCTCCATTAATTCGTTAAAGTGACGTTCAGTAAGTCCGCTCTGACGGTCTTAATGTAGATTTCATTAAGTTTTATTAATGAACTTCCTCGATTATGAAATTCTAATAATAATTTTCTTATTTTGATCATAATTTTGTTGAAATTATTAAATATTTTTTTTACCAAAATTTGATTTTGGATTTGTATTGTAAAGAAAACACAGCTTCAAATCCTGAATGAATGAAATGATGAAATTAAATACACAATACATTTTTGAAATTATATTTTTTTCATATTTTAACTTTACGTTTTATCCTGCAAATAGAATGGTAGTAATAGTCACGACAGTTGTGGGCTCGAACTTATTATATTTATTTGGTTTTCGATTTGAAGATAGAATTCAGTAGCGTACCATCGGAAAAAACCTACGGCTGATGACGATGATGATGATATTAGCATAGCAGGCAGACAAACAGTCTAGATAGTTCTCTTTGCATTTTTCTCCTAAATTTGATGTATGGCGTGTTGAGTAGCGACAAATTATTTCTATGTATTTTAATGTACATATAGATTATTTATTTGTCTAGTTTTGACTTTAAGCTCCGACCTTTTAATTTTCTACCAAATAATTTGATCATCATATCACAAGCCACTTACTTTTGTAAAACATACGAAAACTTCCTATAAAATTAGAACACAGAAGAATTTAAATGTGCGTCTGTTGGATTTAGTCCAAACACTTACAATCCTTTTACAAAAGCAACAAAAGTTATAACAATCGTGCAAAAATTACGACGAGGCGCGATGAAAACGTATAGCTTAATTGGCTAGAGCGTTTGGACGGCGTCCAAGAGACGTGGATTCAAATCCAGCTATGAATAAATCTTCATACTAAATCTCAATAAATCTCTGAGTTTTAT
>FASU01018040.1:0-13369 GCA_001486225.1 Heliconius pardalinus sergestus | reverse complement strand
CTCCTGCAGCTTCTTAGGAACCTGTACGTACATTCTACTCGATAGAAGGATTTTAATTAGGAAAATTGAACGCCAATAATCTAAGATGACCACTTTAACGTGAGAAAACTGCAGACTGCATTTCCACGTATAGCCATAGAGTATGTAATTGTAGAGGTTATATTTAGCAAAGTAAACAAACGGAAATAAATAAAACAATATTATAAGAATGATGACGGGGATTCCAAGTTGTTTTGTATTTTAGTAAATACGATGAATTTATATCTCCAGTAAACTGTGCTAGTATTATAATGCTGAGGACTTTGTTTGGTTTAATACCCTGATCTTCTGAGATCACACACATCAGATGATGATGATGATGAGATGTGATGATGATGAAGAAAATGTGAGACCTAGAGAAGAAGGTTCTCACTTTAATCCTTCTTATTCCCTATATGAAAATATCTTTAAACGCCTATTAAAAACTAAAACATTTCTTTGCTAATTTCGTTTGCATTTCTATACTAATACTAATATTATAAAGCCGAAGAATTTGTTTGATTAATATCAAATACTGGTTCGAAATGAAACCAATGAATTGAAAATTTTTAAGACATTGCATGTTCAGTGGTGCAACTCCACGCTGCGTTTCGTCTACTGAAGAGAATATTTCTAAATATCCTCTTAAATCGACTAGAGCGTCTTTTTTAATAATCTATGGCCACTCACCGAGTTGCATCTTAAGCATTCTCGCGCGTGCACGTTTTTGCGATCGGCAACGACGACGGCTCAAAAATTTACGATTATTTATTATGTCTTAAAACGGCTGTTTTGGTTCAGTTACGACATTGCCTTCAATTTTATTGGTTAACAGAAAATTACTTTTAACTAGCTGTATTTATAAAATTAACGTTTATGTATCTACTTCTTTTAAATTACCTTAAATTACTTTTAAATATATAATATTTTGAATGAATTGCGTTGAATATTGGTTATGTAGGTGTAGGTATATTTACGCCATTTTGTGGTAAGAGTGGCGGTTGTAAAATTTTCATATTTTACTCTTAATCAATTAAATATATTTGCTTGATTGAGGATTGAACCCAGAACCATCGCGGTCATAGTCAGAAGTTTAGTAACTGCGCCTGGTGATAGCGTAAGTTAATTAAAATATTTTTTTTTACAAAAGAAAGGGTACGCATAAGAAATCGGGGAACCTAGTGTGGAGACTCTCCGTTCCCATTAAGACACTTCCGTGCCTCACTTTGCATTTGCGCCAAATTTTCGAGATATTGCGTGTTGAGTGGTGGAACTCTCCCGCTCAAGCCGCGCTTTGCTAATACATAGATTTTTTTAGCTTTATTTAATATCCTCTAAGCGGCGTATCAAAAGGCCATAACATTTTCATAACACGGTTATAAGCAATAAAGGACAATGGTTAACAATAAAATAATCAGTTTGTAGTCGTGCATCGTTTCGGTTCGAGTTTTTTATGCAAAATCGATTTTTTTCTCTATTTTTTTCGTTATCTCGATGCACTCCCGCACTGATTATGTACGGTGCATGGATATGCAAATGTAATGTATAGTTAAAATCTAGATTATAACTATATAAGATCACGATCGAGATGCTCAGAATATCTGTTGTGGCTTGAGAGGCTGCATTTTTTTATTATTAAACTTAAATAATTTGAAAATGTTAGAAAATCTGTTTTGAAACAAAAGTTATAGAAAAAACAAGTGATTTATACTGTTAGTTTTCCAAGTGGGGAAAAATAGATATTTACTGACATTTTAGAATTTCATAGGCGGCTATTTCCGCAATGGACCAAGGGTCGTAGGTTCAAAACTCATGTAAACGAATTTTTAGTTAAATTATTTTCATTTACCAATATAATATTTGTAGGTATGGTTCGGTCAAACAAAATATGCAATTTCTGTGACAGAATGGAAATTTTATTTTCTATATATTTCTTATTTTTAAGTCAGTCTGTCTTGAAATATTTAGCATTAGGTGTTGAATCCTAAGGTTTAAAATCTTTGAATCCAAAAAAACTTAGATTACAATAAAGCCTTTTCTATCTATCAAGCCATGCGATTAGTTTTACATATATAAGTACAATATAACAAGTACATAATCATACGAACGACGTCCCAATATAAATATTAATTATTACGCCATAAATTAAAAATTATGAGATACCCTCAGCATAATAAAATCAATTATCATACCTTCGTTCAGTATTAACTAACATGTTTTTCTTACTATTACAAATGATTGGAAAACATAGTTTTTTTGTTCATTCGTTCCGCCTGATAGCGCGTATAGCATTCCCCATAACGGTACGGTGTTCAACGCCACCGTGTCTGGTTGGCTTGAGCGACGTTAGACTGATTGTCTTTTCAAGACATTATAATTGATACTAATTACACTTTCTTGCTTTTACGTATTCTGTTGATTGTGGTTCTCGTGGCTCTGTGATACAGCGTCTCACTACAATGCTAACTTAAACACGACAATTGTGGGTTCGATTCTTTGGTAACAAGATAGCGTGACGTTGAATCCCCACTCAACACATAATGTGTAATATAGTGTCTCAACACTAGGTTTCTTCCGCTTACCCTGCTATAAGCTATTTATTTACTTTATAACGTATGCTATAATTTTATTATGCAAATCCAAATGCAGATCATATTTTTCTGCCCCTACATATTAATTGGTATATATTTACGTTGGCCGTCTGTCGTTGCTCGAGGCGAGTACTTTATTAAAGTAATTTAATTATAATTATAAGTTTAACTTTACATCGATACTGTCGTGAGCGAGTATTTAGTTTGCTTACCCTTTTTAAAAATTATTAGTTGGATAGTTTTTATGTAATTTTTTGGGTATAGAGTTAATGTCAGTCATGGAACAGTGGTATATTGTTCGACGCGGGGGAATTCATTTCCTCGACCCACTAAAATACCGGAACGCGGCGTTGAGCTCTGCCACTCAATATGCGAGATATCGAAAATTAGGCGGAAAGTGGAGAACGGAGGTTTGTGCTGTTACCTGCTTTATGTGAAATACAACGTTAAACTGAAAAAAATACATATATAAGTGGAATTTATTCGAAACTCGTTCGATCGTGTCATATAAGATTTTTATTTACAGTTCTTAATTGCTATTTTTGCGTGTTGAGAAAAATAAATTTAATTAAAAAAGCTCGTTATCTGAAACATTTAAGCCGATAGATAGTACGATACCTGACCAGCTAATCAACAGTGAAAGTTGTGTTTACAGCTTGTAGAGCTCCACGAGATCCACATACGAGTACGAGAAGTGCGTGAGGACTTTTGAATGAAATATAGGTGGACTACCAAAACTCGTGTTCGGGTACTTAAAAAGAGGAAGTTAATTGATGTTTAATTATTTATGTCGAGTAAAAGGTAACTATTTAGGACAATTTTAAGCAAATTTGGCTCTTAATTTAAGGCATATTTCGTAATTCTAATCATTTTATTTTAATGATATATTTTTAAGTCCCGACATTGACTTTGATGAATGACTTCTTTAATGAATTCTTGAATTTTAGTTGGTCTGGTTCTTTGCCAATTTTAGTATGATTATTTTAATTCTTTATATATTAATGAGAATTAATGTCTATCTTGCTAAGCAACATTGCATAAGCTCGCTGTTACTAGTTTTTTCAAGTATAGTTGGACTGCTGTAATTGTACATCAGGTGTGCTGGTCTTAAAGGTGAATTATGGCCTAGATCATATTCAAAATTAATAGTGATACCACAAATAATCATTCAAATCCGTTCTGTAGATCCGAAGATATGTATACAAATAGACCGACAATAAAATTATTGCTATCATAGATTTTTATTAGTTTAGTGTTTTTAAAGTCCCTTACATAAAGCTGGTACCCCAAAATATTCGTATTTTTCTTAAAATTGTACCAAGCATCGGCATACAAAAAGAGAGCGCATTTTGTTATAATTAATGTATTTAATTTAATATATGTAAGAAAATATATATAAAACAGTTTAAAGTAACGGACAGAGGTGTGGCGCTTGAACTCGATATATTTGTCACGTTGTGTTCTTTGAGATACGAGCGCAGTGTTACATTTTTGCAATTAATTTTATTATGCAACAATGTTAATTTTTATTTTGTTTTTTATTAATTACTAGTGTTTTTTTTAATTATGTTTATTTTTTTAAATTAATGTTATGACGTCAATGTGCAAGTTTGAATTCGCAATTGCAATAATTTTATTATAACGTAAATACAAACATACATAAATATAAGTATATTTTAGTTAAGTTAAAATAACATTGAGGAATTCGTCGGCTTTCATTTTATAATATTACTCCTTTGATGAAATATTAGTTTTTGATATATCGAAACCTTTTTTGGCTTTTTAATTGTAATAAAGTACCCTAAAATATTAACACATACTGCGTATGTATTTTTCTTAAAATGTGCTCCAAATTTTGACATTTATTCCAGTAATAAATAATAATAATCTACCTACAGAAAAAAGGAGTATTTCCTGTTTATTTATCGAGCAGCCTGTCATACTGTCATATCGTTTTGTACAGAAATCGAACCGAGAATAATTCGGTTAGTGTCGGGGTCGACGGTTTTTAGTCCATCGATTTAGCGCGTGGTTGCTCGCGGCGGCTAGTGATGTGCTTTATTCGAATATGATATGAGAATATAAAATTATATAAGCAGTATATTATTTGTTTCTCATAAATGCAAACGGATATAGATATAATTACATATTATGCTTGATAATTAGCTACCTAAAAAAATAATAAAATATGAGAGTAAGCTTTTTTATATCCTTGCTCTGGTAACGAGATAGAGCGCGGTGTTGAGCTACACTCACACACCCTGTTTCGAAAATAGTGCTGAAAATAGGAAATAGAGCATCTTAGAAGTAGATTTACTCTGCCTACCCTGCTATATGTGGAATACAGTGTGAAGCTAAAAAAATATATTTTAATTTATTTATACTCTTCATCACGCGATACGCGCATCACTAGCTCAGTGATGCGCGTAAATCGGTGCGCGTGCGCACCGTAGGGCACTTTCTCGTAATTCGCGCTTCCTATCCGTTTCGGATTGAACGCGTTATCAGGATGCAATTTGCTAGTTTTCAATGCAATGCTATATGCATTTTATAATATTTTTGATGTGTTTTTTTATATTTTTAGTACTAATAGTCACACGCAACTTTGTTTGTTTCATTACTTGATTTGGATCGGTGTATTGAATAAAGGTGAATAAACTTTGATGGTTCTATAGTACAAAAATGTTGTGAAGTGATACTATAACATTTTAGGATTTTACAATAAAATATAGACAAGAAAAACACCACTAATATATATTATATTACTTTCTTAATTATTAAAAAAAATATTTTAAGGCCCACTCGGTGTAATGAATTATTTTCATTTACTCGCTCTGGTAATGAGACGCGGTGTTAAGTTTCGCCGCTCAACTCAAAAACTCCCAAAAATTGAGGAGAACGAAGTGCCTTAACACTAAGATGCCTATGCCTACGTTACGTTACTGCCTGCTATTTGCGAGATACAGTGTGAAACTCAAACAATATTGGTACTTACTTGTTTTACAGGTATCATTTCATCAGTCGTAAACACTTAGTATAACAATCAAAGTGTCATTAATTTTAAACTTTCACAAAAAGAAATATGCATGTTAATTACAACGTTGTACGTTTAAGCAGAATCAAATTAAATCATATATTATTGTGATACGCCCATACACTTATTGAATAATTCCTTTGCAAGTTTCATTTCGTTTTATGTCTTTACTGCCTTTTGTTATAAATAAAACGTCTTGTTATCCTGTAATTTATATGTATATATTATAATTTTTGAAGAGTTTGCTTGGTTAAAAGCACCAATCTAAAGAACTATTGGTTGGGATTGAGAAATCTTTTTGTGTTGAATAGTCCGATTTCAAGTAAGACTATAGACATAAAATGTCTCATACACAAATCTTGGTTATTTCAATTGGATCTTATTGTAGTGGAGGATAAAACACCTAACGTTTTTTATATCATTCTGCTAAATATTATATGGTTATTTGGCAGAGGAAACATACCCTCAAGATATTCCGTAATCCATTTTTCAACCAATTTTCGAGTCATTGCGAGTTGAGTTACGGTACACCGTGCTTTGTCGGAAAACCATGGCTTTTTAATTGAAAATAATTAATTTCCTGACTGGGAATTGAACCCATAACAGTTGCGTTTACAGTCAATCACTATACCTTCTGCATCACTACGGCCTCTCGAGCCTCTCGAGCTCTAAAAAATACAATAATATCAATTAAAATATTAAACCAACTTTAAATGGATACCATTTTTAACAACTTGAACCAATAACGTGCATAATATATTATTATACTTAATAAATGTACATTTTAAGTCAATTTTAAGTGCTTTAACTGTAAGTGATAATTAACGACCTGACAACTCAAACTATGTATAATACTATATGATTTTCTTATTTCATTAATTTTTTATAATGCGTTAATTACCGAAAATTGGCACGATTAATATTATGAAGGTATTTACGCGATATATCTATGGGTATATACATATATATAATCTACATATATTATCTGTGTCATATAAAATATGTAAAAAAAAATACCTTTTAAATATAATTTTCTTCTTAACATGAAAGTAATATGACAAGGAAAGTGACTGGTTATACCATTCTTTTTAAATTAAGGCAGTTATTTAATTGCTTGACAGTTGATTATGTGAAATATATTTTTCTGATTTTTTTTCTTACGTCTATGTTATGTATTACAACATAGCAAAAAATATAATACTAGAAAGCCTAGAGATGGAATATCTCGTTTACTACTTTTACCATTAAAATAGGGACTTGTGTTCATATTCAAGTTTAACGTGATTGTAGACCAACAAAATCGAGAGCGTGTAAATATTTTAATTATATTATAAACATTTTACCAAATGGGAAATAAGTCCACTAATATTTTTGCTTCGTTACCGTTGTGTCACTACACAAATTTGCAACTGCGCTACGTCCAGCATACGATAGCAATTATTAAGCTTAGTATTTCATAGAAATGATTAATATTGGCAAGCAGAACCGCGATCAATAGCAGGTAGCATAAACGTGCCTTTGTCCGCGGTTACGTCCTACTAAAAGGAAAAAATAAACGCGCATATGATTATAGCGAGCTATATCCGAAAAGATTACGATCTTATCTTGCCATCGAGACATGGCCGAGTATCTGATGATTTACACTGTACGACTCTTTCAGGGGATACGATATTCAATATTATTTCCTATCTTCTATAAACAACACAACCTTTTCAATACATAAAGACTGTTAAGTAATTTTGAGACTGTTAATGATTTCCCCCTTCCTTAGTATAAAAAATAGACAGAAATTTCTAATAAGTGACAGTGAATTAATAGTAATGTACTAATATAGTTTCTATTTTGACTAACTTGATTTATATCTTGTCAATTTGTATAAAAGTGACTCACATATTTATATAAAATATATAAAGCGTATTTTTTATAAAAGTTAAATAATTTGTTTAATTGTTAATTTTAAAAATACACTCAAAAGCAATAAATATAACAGAGATAAGCTAAGAATCAATTAACAATCATTACTCTGCAATTGACAAACATTTATTAGCATTAATTAATTAAAGCTCTCAATAAATACTCATAAAAGTATTATAAATGCTCAATTTGTGTAAGTGATTAAACAAAAATATATATCAAGTTGCCGATAACGTTATGTTTAAAGAACATGCAAGTATTTACTGAGTAATTATATTATCAAAATCCTTTATCTAAAACATACAAATGTAAGATTAAGACTAAATATAAAAACAGAAGTTGATAAAAATCTGACCAAAATGTAAGTAAAATGTGGCTTTTGTTCAAAAAATGCATTTTAAATCATGATTATCATGACGATTACATGTGTTTATGATCTCTTTTTACCAATTGAATATTATTTTTTATATTATATTATTTTTTATATTATGTATATTATTTTTATTGGTACTACGCTTTAGCAGAGTGGGCAAAAAGAATTTAGTGTTAAGACATTCCGTTTCGGAAGCTCCGCCAAATTATCCTGACACTGCATCTTTATGTGTGGGAATCGAACTCATAACTTCGTGTTTATAGTTCGACACTGTTGTTCGGCCTCACATATTTTAAGCTTAGTTCTTAATTTAAATATTGTTATTGTTTTTATAATATTTTTATGTATTACGATATATTGTTAAATAATTTATTTATTAAGTTAACATTATATTAAAAACTCCAGAAATCGGTATTTTATATTTACAATATGCTAGGAGCCTTTTCGATGTCGTCACGATCCCGTTACCTGTAAATGTCTCCTTATTAATGCGCTTCTCTGTAATCTGTCTTAAGAAATCCCGCATTGTGTCCACTTCTTCCGAGCTTTGCAAGTACTGTTTAAAAAACGAGAAACATCCAAAAGTTCCGTTATTTTTACGATAATATATGAAATTATATAAATTTCTGTCATATTATAAATCAAGTATAAAAATATTGTCAAAATAGTATTAATAACTAACAGTCGACAAAATGTGGATAATATATTTTAACTGATTTTAAAAGAAGGAGGTTAAAGAATATTTTTTATTTTTTTTTCTATTATTCTACAACAAGGGAAGGAAGAACACTTATATACAATTTATTTTATAAATATTGCGTCAAAGTTCAACACTAAAGGATTCTTCGTATGTTATGAAATATAATAGAAAAGTCATAATTTCAGTCACAATACAAATTTTAACTATTTTCGTTACCTCAAACTAGTTTTAACCTGTTAATACTATTTCAATTGTATCACACGAAACCAGGCAACAGCGCTAGTATCTATACTTTAAGTAACAACGCTTTAACGATATTGTCCCCTCAATTAAAGAGAAACGAAGCTAAAGTTATTTTCTTTAGGAATTTCGCGCTGGCTTTTGGTCTTGTCAATAAAATCCATATAAATTGCCTCTACCGAGCCGAATTTGAATATAATAGCCGTTTCCTATGGCTCGCTTTTTGCCCCTTAGCTCAGGCCGGCAGTCCCTGTCCGATTATATTGTAAGCAAATTATCTGCTCGGATCTGGCGGTTTGAGCTACCTTTCTTACTTTTTTATCTGTATGTATGTATGGATTAATATACGTTATTGATTTATTAAGGAAAATTGTTTTGTATTTGTATTGATATGCCCGTTTGCTAATGTTGACAATATTCCTATAAGATATCTTGAACTTTAGTCGTTTATTTAAAAATAAACTAATAAACTATAATATAATAAACAAGAAATAACAAAAAATCATGTAGGTAATTTAACAACAAAAAGCAAGTTCATTAATATTTTTAGCATTAATTCTGCATAATCACCTCTTTTGGCGTAGTCGGGTAAAAGTTTTACCGCAAATGATATATGAAGATATATTGTTATTTTCACACCCGATGACTCTCGGTAATAATCGATTAAAGTGCCAAAATTTGCTGTTACGGACATTTCGTGATGCATCTCGTGATGGGCATATAGTGAGACTATTGGAAACTGGAGTGTTAAAATTGAAATGTACATTACGAGTATATGTGGACGGAGCTGAGCATGAATTTAATTATTTTTATTTATAATATTTATATTTCTAAACATATATAAATATTTTGTTGCGTTGTGCCTTAAAAAAAAACTACCTAATTCTTTATTTATACCTTGAGGAATGATAGAGATTCTAGGATAGCTGTTCTAAGTACATTTCCTAGTCTGCGAAATTTCAACTTCCTAAGTTCGTCTGTTTGTTCATTGTCAATCACTCAATAACGAAAGAGTGTTATAAATCCTATTAATAATATTTAAAATTTCAACCATGTTGAAATTGTGCCACAAGAATTTTTATATATTTAATTAATACTTTAGTTGACAATATTGCTTTCACGTATTATATTTTAAATGACCTGTCCAAAGTGGCAACAGTAGTCGTTCCCGGCACGCGCCGCCATTTTGAAATGCAATGAAAACACTGTACTCAATTAAGAGGTAATTAATATTCACACTCACATTTTGTCTATAAACATTTTTCTTGGCTTCATTTACTTTTAACAGTAGTTGCTATTAATTATTTTTTTCAGTTTCACGCTATTTCTCCCATATAGTAACTATACTAGACAGAGGGTAAATAGTGATAAGATATTCAGTTCCTGACTTTCAGCCCAATTTCAGAGACGTCATATAAAGTATTTAGATATATGCCGTAAAACATACATTAAAAAAAATGCGAGATTGTAAACTCAAATCCTTATAATAATAGAGATCTGGTTACAAATATTTACTTGACTCAAATGAAAAAGAAAATAATTGCAATTATTTAAGGTAGATCACTTTTATTATGAGGACATGTACTCTTTCTCCTAATAACCCACAAACGCCTTTAGGCCTTATCAACTATCACGATTAAATTAAGGCTATGTCAACAATTAAAAAAAAATCACTTCCATTATAACTGTATCGAGTTTTTTATATAATGGTAATAATATGGTTAATTTACGTAAGGTGATCGTGTGTGATAAGAAAAGTGGCCCAAGAAATTCCTTGCAGGCACTTTCTCATAATATTAAAAAAAAATCGATACATTTTAAAACATAAAACGCAATTAAAATGTGACAACAGTTTAAAATTTATAATTGCTTTTTAATGCTTGTTTGGGTTGTGTCATTGAGATTGTGTTAAAGCTGAACCAAAATAAGTCCTTGTCTAGAACGAGCGATTAAAAAAAAATAAGAAAATTACTATAAAAATATTAAAATAATTAGGTAGGTATAAGTAATGTTGAAATAGCTTAAAAAAACAATATTAATCACTTAATTTAAAGATAGATTCCTTTAAGATTTGATTAAACGATAATGTTCTTAGTTTTAATAAAAAAAACAAATGTCTTCATGGTGTATCCTGCACATTAGCGGAGTAGGCAACTATCGAAATATAGTGATGGACCGCAACGTCGCTACAAGACGGTTGTCGATTCGATTCTGGCTCTGGTAACAAAACAAATAAAGGCATTCAGTTTCGTCACTCACAATGCAATATCTCGAATATTCGTGGGAAAGTGTGGAGCGCGGGTATACCTTGCTATTAATTGAATATAGCGTGAAACTAAAAAAAAATACACATTTTCTTCATACTATAGCCGACTAGACCATATAAACTAAAATACTCTAAATAACCAACTGTGCTGGTCTGTCGTCATTTATTACTATTAATTTGTTAAATGTAATTGCAAGTGCACTGGCTGGTAGCCGCTGTGTGGTCCAAACGCCCCGTGGCGTCTCGTTTTCTACGAGTATGTCTACTCTACCTACATTACAATATATTAGTTTGTTGAACATTTATTTGTTATTGTTGATTACGAATGGCAATATTTATATTGTATTGCTAATTTAAGCGACATTTTTCATGTTGATTGTAAAGAGATAATAACAAAACAAAAAAGAGTAAACGGAAGTGTTACTGCTTTTCCCTCCGCATACCCTCTTATGTGCGGGATACAGCGTGAAGCTAAAACAAGCTTTCCCTTACTAATAAGTGACGAAAAACACACCGATAAAATAACTTGACTTAATAGATGGAAATAAATTGGATTGTGTCATATTTCATACACACTCCATGTTACTTCCATTTGAGAGCCGCGGGAACAGCTTGTTATATAATGAATAGTATATTTAACTTTAATGATTCATTCTTAAAGTATATTTTAAACGAAAAAACTTTATAAAGCTTTTAAACTTCGAACTTATCCTAAGAACTACGTTTTATGGAAATTTACCTTAAGAAGGCCTTTTGCACTTTTTGCCATCAGCTTAAAAGTTTAAGTAGTTTTTTTATAGTTTTATTTCTTACTTTATATTTTCTTTAAGCTTTTTTCTTTAAGCTATATTAAATATATTAATATCACTAATATAATTAATGAAATGCGCTATAAATTTTTACGACTTCATATTTGTCTTCAAATTCAATCATAAATAATATTATACAAATAAAAAACTATCTTTACTTTGGAAGATACGAGTAAAGTCACCTACAATTGCTAGTAATAAATCAGTTTTACCTTCAAACTTTCGATATAAAGTATTAAAGCTTCCCATTATTAATATGATATGGTAAATCAACACCAAGCAAAGAATTTTAAACAAGTAATTTTTACGAAGCTCCATTGATTTATCGTACAATTTGCCTTAACACTGATTGTGTGGCGAAATTAAAAACCGTTCGACCAACCTCTTGGAACATTAAATATATAATTATAAATATATTTTTAAATAATTTATCTCTATCTATACCTCGCAGTGTGAGGCCGGTCGTGGCGCAGAGACACAGTGTTAAGACACTCCGTTCCCCACTTTCCTTTGAATTCTGTTTGCGGAATTTAATTTTGCCGCGCTTTTCCTTTAAATAACGCTTCAGAAGTATTATAGTTTTTTTTAAAGACAGAGTTTCTCCTATAAATATTTAACTAAATAATAATCTTGTTTCAGGTATGTAAAATACGTATACTGGAAAGCAGTCGTCGTAAGCAGTTCAACTACGTAAGTGGACATGTAACACTAACTATTGCGTGTAAAACTGTAAATAAAGCATATTTTTATTTCAAGCATTTTATAGACAATTTCTTGATAAATCAGTAAATTTTTGAACTTCTTTTTTATATATTTTACGGATATCTTTTTAACACGCTTCCTTCTATAGTAGAATATCTCTTAACCGTACATCTTTGTTAGGATTTGTAGAGGAGCTTTAAGATATTTTTTTTTAATTCATCTCTTCCAAATCTACGTAAACAAAGTAGCAGGTGACGAATAGTCTAATAAATTTGTCAAATCCCTAAGCACTTTCTAAAACTAAGACACGCTTATTCCGCTCCATTTAACATACGATCTGTTTTGGTACTGAAATTAAGCAATACAAACAAAGAGACATACAACAATTAGTATTTACATTTGTTCTGTTGCACTAGCGCCATATCGGGGCTGGTAATGTAGGCCGCAATTACGTGACGCCAGTGTCACTGAGTCATGAGTGCTCTTAGTTCTGTAGAGATTCGTATATGTGATTAGTACCCTTTGGTGGGTTTTAATAGTGGAAGCTGCATCACAGATTTTCATAAGTTATTTATTTTTCGATTTTCATAGATTTACGCTATATGTCTTACTAGTGGGCCCGGACGCGGCTACGCCCGCGAAAATATAAGCCTAAATAATTAAAATAAGTTAAAAATAATAATAAGTGGAGATTTATTATTAGAAAAAATATCTGAGTAACC
>FASU01017991.1:0-11413 GCA_001486225.1 Heliconius pardalinus sergestus | reverse complement strand
TAGCTATCCTATAGCAAGATGAACATAAAAGGTAAAAAGTTAATTATTGAAAACTTAAAAATATAAAATGTTAACTTTTATTTGAGTTTACTAGAGTCGCGGGTTCGAATTCCGCGACGTTCAATTTATTTGCCAAACGATAATTCTAAGCAATTAATTTTGTGTCAGAGACGCTAACAACATAAATAGGTAGATTGTAAGCATGCGTAATAATAAGAACGTATGGCTTTATGGTGGCTTAAATAAAAAGCGCGGGGATTCAGATCCCGCTGTTGAAATATTTTTTTATTTTCCCTGTATCCCGATCCCAATGTGTTTTCTCTCTGTGTCCCGATCTCTTTTTCTCCACTGTCCGCCTAATTCTCGAGGCATTGTGTGGAGAGGCGGAACGCCGAATGTTTTCTTAAGAAGTAGTAAATAAGTAAGTATAGTGATAAGATATTATTATAAAGCGTGATACAGCGTGAAGCTTAAAAAAAGCAATACGTATTAATTTTTTTAAACGATTTTGGTAAACATTTTTTTAAGTAAATCACCGGATACAAAGTTTGCGGTTTGTTTTCAAACAAGGCGGTTTAGTGTTTTTCAGATAGTGGGTACATGCGAGTAGAAATTAGAAATGTACAAAGAATATTTTTTTCAATATAGGCGATAGGTAATAAGTACCTGTATATGATATTTTTTGTGGCACAGTGGATCAGCGTTTGAATGTAACGTGATGGTTATGGGTACGATCCCCATATTAGTTTTTTTTAACGCTGTATCCCGCACATAGGAGGGTAGGCAGAGGAAATCTGGGAACTACGTGTTGAGACACTCCGCTACCCCTACTTTCCACCGAAATGTGGAGATACTGCGTGTTGAGGGACGGAACTCAATGCCACGCTTTGCCTCGTTGCCAGAGCGAGGAAATGAAAATATTAAATCTTTCATTTCCTTGAGCGGGAATCGAATTGACAACATGTCGCGCCGCACGTTACAGTCGCAAGCTCGTGCCCCTACGTGCACAGCGACTGCCCTCATCAAAATTTTGTCAGATTTAATTTTTTTATTATATTTTTTTGCTTTTGATCGATGTCTCAAAACTTGTAATATGTGGGTTAACTCCCTTCACCATCAAAACTACAGCCTACGTTCTAAACACTTTTTTTCTCAACAGTACTACGGATTACTACTTCAATAGCTCTCAAAATTCACCATTTCAATACAAATCTGAATGAAACTCAGAAGTGATAGCACCTACCAAATAATGTTCTTAAATTTATAATAATTTAATACAAAAAAATGTTTATTTTAGTGTTATTATTTACTGCCGTGGCAAAGTCTTCTCCTGTTACAGAATCTTATAAGAATCAATGTAAGTATATTATGACGCAGCTAGGACTGTCATTGGCTTTAAGCGATGATGTTTGTAAATTTGATATTATAAAGCTAAGTGTGTTCGTTTGGTTGAAAGTACTAATCTCAAAAACTACTTCTATTACTTGGTTAAAATTCTCATTAGAAAATCTTCTACATGTTACGAGGAAATTGTCACACTCATACAAAAACCACATGCTTTTGCACAAAAGTCCTTCAAATATGTTTCAAATCCAATGCCAGATCTCAACTTTACTAAAATATCTATTTTTTTTACATATTTCATCACAGACTGCACCGACCCCCGCACGATGAACAAACACGCTGCCTACACTGAATGGGCTGATGCCTACTCCTGTACAAGACATCGATGCCAACCTGGCGGCAGGAATCTGGCTATTTACAGTGTTGGGTAAGATTTTGATCATTTATTATAATCAGAAAATTGACAATTTTCTTTATTAATTCAAATGCCACTGGCAGGCAGAGAAATGAATATACACGTAGATAATTTAAACATAATAATCACCCAAACTGGAATTCGAACTGATAACCATACCAGTACAATCAGAAACCACTGTTCAGTGTCATCCTTCTACCCTACTTAGAAATAAATATGTTTCCTTTCCAGTTGCAAGCGAGTGGAAGCTCCAGAATCTGCCATCGAATGTGAAGAAGTCGTTGAAGATACTAACATGCAATTCCCCTACTGCTGTACAAGGCTTAGGTATTTATAAGCAATTTGTGTATATTTATTATCTTTGTTGTCCTTGAAACGTACTTTCGTTTCGTGAAGTTTTAGCTTCACGCTTTATCCCCCGCATAGCAGGGTGAACTGAATTGTGGTGGCAAGAAATTCTGGGAACCTAGTGTTAAGTCACTTCGTTCCATTAAGACATTAAATCATTATTTTTTTTTACATCTGTACTAGTGAGGTTAGTGAAAAGATTTCGTTTTACGAGTACCTTGACGGATATTTGCAAGTTAAGGAAGAAAAATAACCATTGATAAATTTATTAACAGCATCATACACCATCTTTGCATTGTATTAAATTGGTGTAACAACATCGATCTCAATAATCATTATCAAATTGGGTTATTGTGGATTAAAATAGGCTACGGCAAAAAAAGGTTTAAGAAGCAAGAGTAAGTGGTAAGAGAAGCAAGGGGAGATCTTGGTTAACCCTGACCCTGATTGCCCCATTATTGATAAGACGTGAAGTAAAAAAATTGTCCATACATTAATTAAAATCACAAAATAACTATACTTTTTTCATTAGGTGTTTAGTAGTAGTCCGTGGGGAAGTATGGACACGTGTTCTGGGGCAGCCCTGGGAGACGCTGCCGGCAGCGCCCTGGAGTCACATGTACAAGATGAAGCGACCACCACCTGTTGATGAGCACATTGGACCTAAGTAAGTTGGTGGTGCAGTACCGTTGATCAGTCGTGGCCGTCCTGAAGTTGAGCTTTCTGAACTCTTGCGACTAATCAAGTTTGATATTAGGACTTTTCTGGGCGGCCACAACTCGTTGACCGTACTTCTTAATTTTATTTGATATTGATTATAGCTTTAAACGATGAAATCTTGACGACATTTTTCAATTAATAAGACTTTTTACAGTTACCTATACCTTTTGAACTTTATGCATCTTTCCTATTTATGTGGAGAAGACATCAAGACTCAATTTTTTTTATTAATAGTAATTGTACCTACAATTAGTATAAAATGTAGATTATTTTGTATGCTATCTTCTAAAAATTCTTCTTATTAAAAATAAGTGGACGGAAATTAATATATATTGTAGCGACTCCATTTTATACTTATATCTTTTATTTATATTTTTTTTATTTTATCCTTATATTTCTTCTTCTTTTACCAGAGACGTAGGCCCTGGCCCAGTATATGAAATCGAAAATGCAAACGAGCCCCACGAAAAAATACTAAGATCTTCAAAATCCACACAAGCCCCCGACTGCAATGACAACGTACCCCGAGCCGTGCCCGCACCTGATATTGTTGTAAGTATATTAATAATATAATATACAGGGTGGAAGCGTAAGCGCTCCTTTTATGGGAACAGTATACAGGGAAAAATAATTCAAACCTATACCTAAAAATATAATTAAGATACATCAACAGTTTAGACGTAGGATTTTTCATTCATATTACGTTAGATAGGTACCAATAACGTACAAAAATGCTAATAAAAGGTAAACAACTTAGAACTTTGACACCAATACTTACGACTCGTTTTCGTGAATGAGGAGTATGCGGCGGTGTCCCTTTAATAAGTTTATTGTGTTTTATTTTACAACGAAAATTTCATAATTATTCGGCAATATCTTGTTCCTCTTTTGTTTTAATTGTATTAGCTTGCAGTTTCATTTAAAGTGGCGGTGATAAAAACATCCTATAGATACTAAATGTAAAAGTTGTCTTATAATATAATTTAATTTAAGCACAGTATACCTACCTATTTATTTTGTTTACAGATTGCGTTAGCGACGTCCAATGATGAAAAGGAAAAGAATACTGAAAATATAAAGTAAGTATAAAATATTTCTACTATAATAATCTATCTTTAATAAATTAATATATTGTATTAATAAATTGTTTCTTTTTTAGGCATAAACGAATAAGTAAACCTAATTTCAATGCTAAAGATGACGATACAGACAGGGAACATAATGAAGTTGATTTTGAAGATACTGCTGTTAATGAACAGGTATGCACATATTAATAAAACATTTTTTATTAGCTTCACACTGTATCCTACGTAGCAGAGGGAACCTAATGTTAAGACATTCAGGTCCCACTTTCTCATTTTTCAAAACATGAGAAACTTAACGCCGCGTCTTGTCTAGAACGAAAAAAATAAGATAATATTTCCCCGAGTGGGGGTCAAACCTACAAGCTGCTGCCCCACCATGGTCTTAATAAATTAGTTATTTATTTATATTCTACATTTATTATATTTTATTTATATTCAAATTGTAAATGTCGTACTGCTAAAAGGACGCCATCATTATGAGGCTTAATGTAGAAAAAGATCAAGTAAGGAATTTAATGCCGAATTTTTCGCCAGATTAAAAATTTCAAATATTCCTCTGAGAGGACTTCAAACCCAAAACTACACGTTCTGTTTAGATGGCAATGAATGTTATAATGAGTAATATTTATATTGCACCATTTTCTTTCAGATACCAGAAACATCGGATGAAAAATCGCCCACAAACCGTTTTGGCGTCCCCCCAAAGGAAAAAACAAATGTAATACTTATAAATTTTAATTAACACTAAGTATAACACTAGGTTCCCGGGTTCCCGTTGCCTACCCTGCAATATGTGGGACAAAGAGTGAAGCTAAAAAAACAATAATCGTTCCCCAGAGCACGGATCGAACCCACAGTCATCACGTTTATAGTTAGACACTACCCCACTGCTTCACGATGACCTGTTTCACCTTAATATAATTATGATATTTATTATATATATTATATATATTTTTACAGAACACATGGACAGACATACCGCTGAGTCAATGGAATGAACATGATCCTTCGACAGATGTTGAAAATGCCCCTGTAAATATTTTTATTATTTAAAGATTGACTAGTTTCCTTCTGTATTCTAAAAGACGATAAGAAAATTGTAAAAATCGAAATTTGAATATTTTTTTCTAGAAAACACTTAATTTCATTATTTGTTCGTTATTTTATGACCATTTTAAAACATACCACATGTACTGAGCTGTGAAATTCAACTCTATTTAAGTGTACTAATTACTAAAGGAAACATATTTTAGGTTAAATTCATATATATTCTTTCTTGTGTTTTGAACGTGCAATCGTCTCGCTCAACAAACTTAACCGCCCCACTATACATTTAGTTAATTTTTTAGCCTGTAAAAGAAAAAACGGACAAACCGTCTGGTCTTCAAGCCTTAGTAGATGCGATTGGCAACAGGATGAGAGACATAGAGAGTGTTGTGCAGAGAATGAGTGAGAAAGTCCACAAGGAAAGTGATATAGAGGAGAAATTGTAAGACCATTTTTTTTAAATCGAGTTATTGCAAAGTTTACTTTATACATAAAAACTCGTTTACATAAAATACATGTTTTTTTATATTAATGTACAGATAACAATTACTGTATAATTGCTATTAAATTAATACAAACGAGCTAATATTGTGTGAATTAAACATGTTTTAGATACTACACTCTTGATTCAAGTGACAGCAATGAGAATATTTTTAATTTTTCAGATCTGATAATGAAATAACAAACCCTATTAAACCGAATAAAAGTAAAAAGCGTGACAAAGATGAAATAAAGAGTCCTAAAAAAGTAAAGAGTAAAAATGATCTTTATAAAAGGTAAATATTCAAATAAAAAAAATCATCATATTTTTATAACAATTTTAAAAATAAAAGATAATTTACTAAAATATTTTGAAGTGCAATAATGTAATGCTGTTTATTATTACATTTAAAAATTATCTTCATTAGGGAGGTGCGATGTTGGGTTTCTTTATCAAATGTAAAATACGCTAAAAGTCCAATAAATAAAAACAATATGAAAGTAATGATTCAATTCTTTAAATAAGATATATATACTTACTTATTATTTTTAGATTTCCATCGAAAAATCGGGGCAGTAAATATCTACATACAGACACAAACAAACAATCGTATGAAGTAGACAATGGGAATGGTTATTTTAGTGATGCGAGCAATACTTTCAGAAGAAGTAATGGACCAAAGGTATTTTTTTTACTTTTTGGAAATTTGATATTAATAATTCTTACTAAACACTGTAAATAGACGAAAAGCAATACTAGGAGTGGTTTATTGCTAATTACCTTTTTACTAAGTACTTAAGTAGGTATATTGTCGACATGAAATATAAAGGAAATTGTTTAGTTAAGTAATATAAAATGATTTTAAATGACAATCACATTGCCTCTTGGCCTATTTATTTATTGAATTACGTACTAATTAACATTAATTGACAAAACCTTGACAAAATGAAGAGGGTAATTTATTCAATCGTTTACTGAATCGAAGCTAATTTAGAATCCACTGAAAGTATATTATTTACACTTTTATAAAATAAATATTAAAATATTTTATTTATTTTTTTACAATTGTATACTTTTGCTTATTTAAAAATACTTGCATTTTAATGCACCCCCAGGGGCACAAAAGTTCGTAAGCATTTATGAATTTTAAATAATTTAAGGAACCCGCTCCGACCTACGTAGCACCAGTGGAAACTCATCACAAAGAAAAATCAGACGTTTCAGAAGAAGGAGAAAAGAAACACAAAAAACATGGTCATAAAAAGAAGCGAAAGGTAATAAAACTTATTCTGAAAACAAATAATCAAATACATACATACTAACACGTATTTTTATAATTTAAATATATTTTAAGCATTTGTAGGAATTTGTAGTTTCACGCTGTATCCCGCAAATCGCAGTGTAAGCAAACCGAACCTGGGTACCTAGTATTAAGGCCATTTTCCGACCGTTCCCGTTGCGCTGAATTCTTGAGGCATTGCGTGTTGAGCGGCGGAACTCCACGCTGGGCTTTGTGCCGTTACCAGAGAGGAAAGGAATATATTATATTTTTAATTTCCTCCTGTGAGAATCGAATCGATAACCTGTCATGTTTACAGACGTACGTTTGGGCCCCAGCGCCAGAACTGGCTTTAATTTTCTATCAACAAACATTGTTTACAATACAGTACCTATCAAAAACATTTAAGTACATAGTCTTCAGTCTTAACACAACTTTCTTTCTAAAAGAAGGCTCAAATATTGAAAAATGTAGAAATTAATAATTATATTAAAATAACTAACATATTGCGATTTGAATCCACCCTCTCTTCAATAATGCTAGTTCAGTTTTATTTATATTTATTTTCATTTTTTACAGAACAAAAGTCACAAAAAGCACCATAAAGATGAAAAAAGAAAACACTTAAATAAATTATCTTCCATAGAATTAGATAAAAATGTCGTTTCTTTGGAGGACAGTGACGCTGTAAATAAATAAATATTCAAATTGAAATAATACTTATTAATATTATTTATTAACTTAAAGTTTGTATAATAAAAAGTTTGTTAAAATACTTTTGGTTTATTTTTTTTAAACACTTCAAGTTAATCGAGATAGTCATCTAATACCAAGACAGTGGCGGAACTCAACGCTGCGCTTCTTCTAACCAGTGGAGAAATGAACACGTCGCACTCCACTACTGTGCGGTCTCGTAGGAACTTACTTCAACGCGCCACGCAATTGTTGAATAGCTACCTGCGGCAATGTTTCCAGGTCGATACCACCTGGCTACCTTCAAAAAGCGCGCACCTTTAGCTCCTCTGGTGTTACATGGAGTCGTGGGCGACGGTGATCATTTACTATCACGTGACAATCTACTTGTCATGTTCAAAAAATAATAATTCATTTCCACAAGTGGTAATCGAACCCACAACCGTCGTGTTTACAGTCTGACGCTGTCAAGTTGCGCTACGACGTCCTCACTTAGATATATTCACTGTTAGTATTTTATCTGTGTACTATTAAACATGCAAAGAGGAGAACATAATTAAAATAATTGAATAATAAGCAAAACAGTCCTTTTAAATCATTTATTTATAACAAAAAACAATACAATATTTACATTTTAAAGGAAATGCGTTATAATACATTACATTTTTCAATTTAAACTTATCTTCTTTTTTTATCTACAGAGAAAACTTTTATAATTACTTGAACCTTGTGCATTAAAAAAAACATGCTACTTAAAATATTTTTGTTTAAATAATTGAGTACAGATTATAAATGCGATTATACACTATTTATTTAAAATGTATGTTAAAAATGTTATATCATAATTGCCAGATACATTGCTATCACTTTCTAAATTCAAAAAAGGACAACAATATATATCTACATAATTAGTTGAGAGCTTTTCTAATTTTATTGTAACCAATATCTCCTAAACAAAAAGAAAAATATAGTACAATTGTACACATAAAGAAAATATAATCTACTTTTATTTAAATTTAATATTATAGATTTATGATGGATAATACTTTGTGAGTTTGTTTGTTTTTATGGAAAGGATAAGGCAAATGAGAGTACGGGTCACCTGATGGTAAGTGATCACCGCCGCCCACGACCCCGCGCAACACCAGAGGACACTACACGTGCGTTACCGGCCTTTTCAATCACTTGAAAAACATGTTTTTCTGGTTTGCAAATTATCCTGTTAATAGCTAAAAAGGTATCAGAATCCTAGTGTCAAGATACTCCATTTTACCAGAGCAGTTTACTCTCGAGTAGGAATTGATTCCACAACTATGGCATTTGCAGTCGGAACATAGCCCACTGTAAATTATTAAGAGTTTATACAAATCATCTAACAAATTTGAATAATTTTTTTCTGTACTTTTTTTTCTATATGTAATTTTAATATATTACGAATATAAAATTTATTTTCTTTATAATAAAGAGATGCGACGTTGCGAGAAGTGACTTTATACAATATCAGACTTATATATTTTCCTAAATACATAAATCAAGTACAGAATAAAAAAAAGGAATATTTAACTTCTCTTCTTAGTTTTTCTATTTTTGTTCATTTTTTTTGTCTGTGGTTTATGTATTTAACATTCTTTATCGAATATTTTCAATGACAAGCTTTTCAGTTTTGTATATGTCCCCTATAATCACCTAAAAATATATTAATTATTAGTCCTAGTAATATTATAAGTGTGACAGTTAATGACAACAATGCTGTATCCCACACATACCAGGGTAAACAGAAGGGACCTAGGAACCTAATGTTAAGTCTCTGTCTGTGTATTAAGCAACTTCCATTTCTCACTTTCTTCCAAATTCTGGTGGCAATGAATGCCGCGCTTTGCTTCGTATCCAGAACAAGAAAATGAAAATATCAAATATTTTAATTCCTTCAGTGGGAATTGAACCCACAACCTGTCATGTTTATAGTCACATGCTTGTACCACTGCACCACAACTGCTCAATAAACGTAATTACTTATCATTACTTATTATTACTTAAAAGATGGTTTTAAATAACACAATATGGATTCATAATGAGGCATAATAAGTCAAGTTATTAGTTATAATAGTTTCTTTTTAAAATGTATCCTTGAAGTGTATAATAATTATAAGTGTAATATTTTAAGACTGTTGCAAAGTTAGATGTTTGTGGGTTCAGTTTCCACATGAGTTAAAATGCACCACCCAAAATACAATGCCTCAAATTTAGCAAGAATGTGGAGGTCAGAGTGTTTTAACACTAATTTCTTACCGCCTACCCCGCTTTATATGAAATAAAAAGAAAAGCTAAAAAATCTAATAAATAAGTTATATACCTGCCGTTTTATGATTTCCAAATTTTCTTTGCCATATTCAAATTCTTTTCTAATAGCTTTAGGGTCAGACAGGGACTTGCTCTCTTTGAATGCATCTTTAACTCTTCTCAAGGCATACAATCTGTAACATATAAAAATACAAAAAAGTTTTTTCTTGAGTTTGTTGTGGTGCTGGGGCATAGCTTTTGAACGTAATTCCAATGGTTCTTGGTTAGATTACCATTCATCCTGGTAACAAGACAAAGCGGCGCAGAGTTGTGCAACTCAAAATGACATGTCTCGAAAAAATAATAAAGAGTGGGAAAAATGTCTATCTGCCAAAATATTTATCTATATGCAGGATACCCAAGATAGTGTGAAAGTAATAAGCATTGCATTTAAAAAGAGCAACTGCTGATCTTTTTGTGATTCTTTTCAGCAGAAATGCCCTCTAAGTCTGTGGTAACTTCGTGTAGGACTCAAATTAATGACATGCTAAAGTAACTTGATGATGTAAGTGTTTGTAATGGCCTAATTAAATGGAAAATATTTTGATTTGATTTTATTGCATGCTGTAAAAATACTTGGTGTATATATTTTCTCCCTGCTTTTGATCTTATTGGAATAGAGTGTTGAGACTTGGTAAATTCAAAATATTATGTTGATATATAAGCATTACGCATACAAACTACAGCCATTATGAATTGTCAAACAAACGCCAATTGTATTATCACGGGTTCAATATAAAGAAATATTTGAGAATAGTTCAAAATTGAACTCAATATTTTTGAGGTTATATAATACGATTATATTATGAAACACTACCTGAAATTGTAGTTTGTAAATTTCTGAGATTCCTTCATAAGCGCCTTATATAGTGATAAAATTTGATTCCTAGAAACATTAGCAACCATTTTTTTAGATTTTTATGTTATACAAATACAAAGATTTTATTTTACAAATGAAAAATGTAAATAAAGAAACATTCCAAATCACGCTGATTACTTGACAGCTATAGATAAGAAATGATATATTTTCTTTATATATTATCAAATTATAATTATTTCAGTTGTGTATTATATAGTTATTTTTTAATTAGAATTAATATGAATGACTAACTTAAAATAATTATATAATTTACTCATTGTTTTAATATTTGCAAGTGTAAAAGAAACGAAACGTCTATTGTAAAGTGCTACCCGTGAAAAAAATATTCTAATTTGTAAGCAAAGTATTTTTTGCATATTTAACGATAAATTTTAAATGTTTAATTACTATGTAAATTTAATTAACAAGTAGATGAGTACCAAATTAACAACAGATTATTTTAACTGGCGTTACCGAAATATTTATTTCATCTACTTTATAATTTAGTTACATCGATTTACGATAACGTAAACGATATAAAATAGCCTATAGTCCATAAACGGATTATGCAACGCAAAAATATTACACACACAACGACAATAATTTCAAAAAACATATCAACAAAATAATATTAAAAGTCCACTCATTTTATTTCTTAAGCAATGTGAATTTTATATAATACGAGAAAGGCAACTGTCTTTCAGAAGCATGACCAAGTAAATGTGTTCTGTGAGCATGACAACACTAAAATGGCCGCAGTGGCCACCCCACTATGAATCCGCACCGCAGTAGCAAATATAAT
>FASU01017935.1:6781-19170 GCA_001486225.1 Heliconius pardalinus sergestus | reverse complement strand
GATAACGCCCATGCCTAATACCGAGTGACGATAGTGACGTCACTATATAACACATAAAAACTAACATTTAGCATGAAAACTCATCAACACACACAAAAGAGATAAATACTCACATGAAACACAGTATGCGTGAAATACGCATCATCATCCTGCAACCTCAACGTGCGCACGTGCGCAAAGTGCGAGTGCGCGAGGCGGGCGTGCGCACGACGTGTTGTATGTGCGCCGAGCTCGCGGCGCACTAGACGAGATATTACACTGGGGGGAGAACCGCGGAGGGCGTAGGTTAACCCCGGAGGGGACGGTGAGGGGCATTTGTGTGGTCTGCAAAAAAAATTAACCATCTGTAGAAATATGTTTTTTTAATTTTATGTTTTTCAACATAATGTACATATATATGTATGTAACGCTTAGTGGAGTGAGCGAAAGGAACCTAGATTTTCACTAACAGTTTATATTACGAAGTTAGTTAGTTTATGGACATTTTACTTACTGAAACAAATAAATTTTTGGGTATCACAATAGGGTAATTGCACAGCGCGAGTTGATTGTAAATACTTCTATATTGGAGTGTAGAGTCACTCGCGGCGGAAGGGATTCTTGTCCCGCCGGTGACACTTAGTAATTTGTTCAAAAGGCTGTTTCACCCTTTACTCATACTCAATAATATAGAAAAAAGTAAAATGTGAGAATGTGGTGGCTCATTTCTTCTTTTTTTACATTAATAAAAAAAAAGAAAACACCCAAACAACTCCGCTTCTGAAACGAAACAGACAAAAAATACACTTACTCAAACAAATTAAATTGCGGACAAGTGACCACGGGGTTTTTACACAGCGCGTGTTGATTGTACAAATACTCTGTTATGATTGAGTGCAGAGTCACTCGGGGCGGAGAGGGAGGTCTCTCCCCACCAGCAGCGCTTAGTTGTTTCTGTAGAGATCTCTTCTCCCCACTTGGTGTTGAGGGAAGGGGGCTTGATGACGCGTGAGAAGAGTTCTGGACTTTCCTGGACGAAAAGAAAGTTTGGTCACTAAAATAACCGTTTATTTTGCTTTTTATTTTAAGGCAATATAATGCAAGAATATAGTAACTTATATTCTACATGCCAGTTTAATATTTATTAAATTTAATATACAAAAAGTATAATTTCAATCAAATTAAAAATGTTATAATTAAAAAAAAATAATAGAAATCATTTTGTGTTATATTGGTTTTTAAAAACAATATATAGAAAAAATAGGAAAAAAAAACACTAAAACAAATAAAAAAGTATAGAGGTTCAAATCCTTAATACACACATATTCGTAGTAAAAAATACTACTCACCTAAGTTTAATAACAGGTGGCATTGGGCTATCTTCGTTTGAATGGGAGTGAGAGTAAGCGTGGGAGTGGGAATTAGATGAAGTGTGGGAGTGGTCCATGCTGTCGCGGTGTAGAGCGCCGCAGCTGCTTGTACGGGATACGGACAGTCTTGGCTGAGAAAAAAGATATAGATTATACAAGTGTTTTTGTCATCACCGCTTTAAACGAAAGCAAAGTTTTAACAACGTCCCACATTCCCGTAATTCACGAAATCGAGTCATACTTATTCGCAGTGAAGTTGAATTGCTTAAAATAGAACGAGATATCCCTTCTCGTTCGTTAAATCTAAACTGTAGATGAACTTTGATTATTTTTTTAGCTATGGGTATCTGATACTTTAGCCTTTATGCTGCTCCCGTTAAAGGAGCGCAGACGTTTCCATCCTGTATATTTATATTATTATTAAATATATTGAAAATATGTCATTTAATTTTTAAAAATTCTAAGACCAAAAGAATTAAAATGAAACAAATAATTTAAGTAATGACTAATAAGAGAATAATTAATAATAACTAATAATTAATAATAGTATAAGATTTGGTCGTTATTACTCATATAAGCATTGATTGTTTGTGCGTACTTCTTCCTAATCGACGACTTACTAAGTACAGATTATGTACAGGTCCCTCCTGTACATAATCTGTATATGCGCGTATCTACTCACCCGGATGGGCGTGCCGGGCGCGTAGACGTGCGGCGGCGGGGGCGGCGCGACGGGCGCGGACGCGGGCGCTGCGGGAGGCAAGCGCGCCTCGCGTCGCAGCGCGGCCGACGACTCACGCAGCCCTCGGGCGCGGAGGTGGTCCGCCACGAGAGTGAGTAGTTGGCGCTCGTTGTATGTTATGCGGGTTTGGGCTACAACGTTCGCCTGGAATTAAAAAATAGATAATTGAAGACATCCCTTGAAGAATACCTTAATATTGTTTTTTTTATCATATATATAAATATCTAACATAGATATAATATAAGTCGTGTAAAACAGAGCAAATGTAGGTGAAAAAGTCTATAAAAGCAATATAATTGTGTCAATAGGGGGCTTAACATACAGAGTGGCACAAGACCCGAGAACCAGCCTTAAAGACTAAACCATATTTGTGTAGAGCTGGAGACGACAGCCGCTGACTGCTGGGAGGAGAGAATCAAGGATGCCAACGAGGACCAGCCCTCACTTAACAAACTTTGCCACCTATAACCAAGACTTCCCCAGTGAGGCCATTATGCCACCCCGATGGCACTCTCCATTATGATTCTCAAGATAGAGCTGACATTCTGGCGGACTACTTGGAGGAGCAGTTCAAGCCTAATCTGAGCTGGAGAAGGAACTGCTCCTAAAGTTGAGGACCCCCACCTAAGCCGCTGCTACCCACCGCCCTTCTTTTACCTGTCGAGAATAAAAAAGACCATCGCATCACTCAAGCCGAAGAAAGCTCTACGAAAGCGCTTAGGCATCTTAGCATGAGAACCATCGCAGCATTAACCAGACTCTTCAACGCCATCTTGCGCCTACATACGGGATACAATGTAAAGCTATAACACTCACCCTATGTATATTAGCGAGTGACGTCTCAAACTCGGCGCCCATTCTCTTACTCTTGCCGGACACTCTTTCTAATAACTCTAGACCATATTTCTGGAACATAACGTGTTCTTGCCTTTTTTCTTGTAGAATTGGATCTCTCATTAATACTAGTAGAAAAAAAATTAAATATTAGGTCAATATGTTATATTTTTTTAATGTACTTGGCTTAGTACATATAGTACTAAGCCAAGTACAGTATGGTTGTGCAATTTGATATTAGAATTCTTCTTATTTTCGATTTTTTTCTCGAATTCAAAGTTCGAAGTCAAGTTCGAAAGTCAACAATGCGGAAATTTTCCAAAAACCTGTTTAGGGCGGTCACGACTCCTCGACCGTACTGTAAATTTTTAAGTATCAGTCTTTACCTTGTATAAAAAAAGACTCTTCCTACCAGTATACGCTAGGATTCTTCAAGTTATGCAATGTATAATATTAATAATGCGGTTTTCATTATAAGAGAGAGATAAAGATTTAAGAGGAAAATTTACATGACACACCTTTAGAATTATAGTGACCTAATCAAAAAATAACCATGACTTTGAGAAAGTAAAAAAATATGTGTGTAGATAGATAAATCAACAATTTAAAAAGCATTTGCGACTGTATCATCTTAAATGATTTTGTAAGCCTAATTTTTGTACAACAACGTAATTGAACAAATCTTTATTATTTTAAAAGGCCACCATAATTCTAAGAGTGCGATGTATAATACGTGCATATTAAACATTTATTTTCAAGCGGGCGAAATATCGAGTGTATTATTTTTATAATTTCACACTGTATCCCGCATATAGCAAGGTAGGCAGAGGCAATCTGGGAACCTAATGTTAAGACACTCCGTTTCCTTTAAGATCCTTCCGTCACCTACTTTCCGCCGAATCTTTAAGGCATTGCGCGTTGAGTGGCGGAATTCTTCGGCGATGCAAAGGAAACGCAGTATATTTACACCAGATCACTATCCTGCTACATGCGGGATACAGCGTGAATCATTACCTTGCAAATGCGAAGTGGTGAACAACGGCAGCTTAGATATAATCTGTCTCACGGTTGGACAGCGCGCTAATCCCGCGAGAGCCCTACACGCAAGACCTCGGAGACGATCAGCGTCCGTTATTGGTGATTTTACCATCATTAATGAGAGCAGAACCTGTGGGGAAAAATATATAGACGCAGTTCGCGAGGCCTAAGAAGAAATGCTTTAAATGTGGATTGAACCTAGAACTATCACGTACAATGACATGTTTGAGAGCTGCGCAACATAATTTTATTACATAATTTAATAACTATTAAAAAAAGTATAGTAACAAAACTGAACAATTTATTTGATTCAATACGCTAATCTCAAGAACTACTGGTTCAAATAAAAAAAATATTTTGTAATGAATCTTCCATATATCTCGGAAAGCTAAAGGCTAATATGGGCTATATATAACTGACTACTGTTATTCTCCTTCGTACTATCCCACTAATATTATAAATGTCAAAGATTATGAGGAATGGATGTTTGTTCCAATTTCACGCAAAAACTACTGAACGTATTCAGATGATACTTTACAGTATCAGTACAGCTTATAGATTAGAATAACAAACAGACTACATCTTATGTAAACATTTTAAACAATTTGGCTGTAATAAGTTAAAGCGGGCATAGCCGCGTTTATACATACCATTATACCATTATTAGTACGCACACTCTCCCACACTTTCTGTATAACGTCCTCATACGATTTGGCTGTAGTTTTCTTTTTACCTGTTATGGAAAAACGTGTTGTTGATGTTCCTGCCTGAAAAATGGTACACAAATGAATATGACAAATCAATTTTTAAAATATATTGATCATTTTATAAATGTATAAGGGATACATTCATCCTTTTTTTAGAAAAAAATAAGGGAAATTCGGAGTAGGGGTAGGTCAGCCGTGGCGCAGGGGCACAAGCGTCATGTGCCTGTAGACGCGACAGGTTTTAGGTTCGTTATGCCTCCAGAAGTCAGGAGAAAGTAGAGAATGGAAGTCTTAATGGTAACGGAGTGTCCTAACGCTAAGTTCTCAAGTTGCCTTTCGTTTAGCCTAAACTACTATGTACGGGAGTTAAGGAAAAAAATAACTTACTCTATGTACAGGTGCGCATACACAATTAACTAGCACGTTTAAAGCCGCCTTTTGTACTTCCGGCTCCGGGACTATATCACCGTCGGCCGCTCCTGTAAACATAATTAAGTATTAATAAATATTTTTTTCGTCATAATTAAGTCAGATGTAATTTAAGTTAAATTTTAATAGAAAAGAAAAAAATATATATGTAACATTTTTTTAAATATTTTTAAATACAAATAAAATTAGTTAAAAGGAAACAGAAAGAGACAAAAAAACCGCTCAATTCTCTTTATATATTTTAACTAAAAGTGATTACCACCTCGTATTCGAACCTCGGACACAACCCGATATAAACCCCGGTAGTATGATCCGCTTCTTAAATGTATACCACCCCCGCTCACAGAGCATCAACTGAGTGTAGCCTTCCCCCTCACGTCTAAAACCTGTGCACCCAACTCACCCAATGAAATATGTGGTAAATTTGAATCTCGGACTTACCCAAAACAATATGAACCCCAGTAGTGTGGTCGGCGTCCCGCGTATATATCATCTCGGTAAGCAACAACTGAACTCGAGGGGCCACGCAGCACACTGATACCACGTCTAAAGCAGAACGTACTGTCTCCGCCCTGAAAAGAACTGAAGAATATATTTTTATTCTTTTTTAGGATTCCGTATTTCAAATGAAAACAACGGAATCCTTATATCCTTATAGGATCACTTTGTTGTACGTCAGTAAGTATGTCTGTCAAAACCATTTATCTCAATATACCAATAGTTGCGCTAATCGTTTTTATTTCTATTTTTATTTAATTTTAAGAGATTTATTGTCTATTTTTTTTATTTCTGAGAATTTTTTTGTTATTTTTCCCCTCTTTTTTCACTTCACACCTGCCATTAAAATTCCAATCGTATGCGTATCCAACGACTTGCAACAGTAGAGCAACTCCTCCCAACTCCAGAAGCTCGTCTACAGGGGCCCAGCGAGCCCACGCCGCTGATTGCACTATCTCTATTTGTTCTTGGATTTCTTCAGCTGATGATTTTGAGGCCTGTAGAATGAAAAAAAAAACGAGGAAAATATGGTTTTTATATAATAAAAGTAGTCGAGGCAAAGTGCGGTGTTGAATTCCGCCACTCAACACGCAATGTCTTCAGAATTTTGCGAAAAGTGGGGAACGGAGTGTCTTAATACTAGGTTCCTTCTACCTACCCTGCTGCATGCGTGATACAGCTGATTTATTTGATTTTTTATAATAAAAGGAAAAAAAGGGACACGCGACACAACTTCTAACTGTAAACGTGACAGATGTGGGTTTGATTCCCACTCAGAGTATTTTTATTATTTTTACTTTTTCGCTCTAGCAAAAAGATCGGAGTGTCAACTACTAAGACTAATTCGACTACTCTGCTATATACAAAAAAGGAATTTAAAAAGCATAACACGGTAAAATGTATAAAAATATATAAGGGTGTAAAAATGGGGACCACACTCCAGCAAATTGAACAACTATCTGTTATTTTATTTTTACATTTTTAGAAAACAAAAAAATTGATGCAGCATTTGACATGAATCACACAATACAGCGTGGAACTACAAAATTAATAGAATATAGTAATATTTTTACCTTATAAGGTGGTGGCTCTGGAACATTATCTCCTTGTTGGCGCGCAACTTGAGCTGCACGTATCCTCAAATGTGCCTCGAAATATCTAAAAATATATATAAAAAAATAAATTAAACGACTTATTAACATTTGGGAGGAAGTATGTGTCGCATAAACGTCTGTAGGTTCAATTCCGATGTGGGAATGACATATTTCTGATCTTTTGCAAATTGTTCACTCGGGAGGAAAATAATGAAAATAAAATTTTTTTTTTTTCATTTTGAAAGTGTTATTCCACCTTTAGGAAAGAAAAATATTTATTTAGAAAACATAAAAATTTGAACGTAGCTCAAATCCCGCTCCGTTAAATTTTTACACCTTTTCTTAATAAGTAATAAAATTACTAAAATCTACAGCCAAGTTCAGCCACGATTCCGAGAACGTACTGTATAACATTTTTTAAAAATTTTTAAATATTTCTATTTCTATCTCACCTCCTTAAAGCGACGCAAACGTGTCTAACAATCTGCCTCGCTGCACAGGTTTCATCATCAGAAACCCTCGACTCCTCATCATCAGAGCCGAGGATCGGGAGTGTTGATATAACGTTGTAGAGCTTCCTGAGACCATCCTGGAAAGTAAAATAGAGAAATATACAAATTAAAAGTGTTTTCTTAAAAACATACAAATTAATGTTATAGCTGTCCATTCAAACTTAGCTTTATATGTCTAGTTTAACCACATAAAAACTGTTTGAGGGAATCGAACCCACATCTGTCCCTTTTCTCCTATAGATAGATAGATATATCAAGATTACCTGATTATCAAATTCCTCCAAAATAACGCGAAATTGGAAAGAAAGACCAAAAAACATGGTGGCGTGACACCGACCCGAGTCGTGGGAACATTCTAGAAGCCACAACGCATACCTGTAATAGAAAAAAAAAACATAAATATGTAGATAAAAATACTAATTAACATAATATAAACATAGTCTTAAATTATTAAACATAATAAATGAACAACCCACGAGAATGCGTTTATTTTAATTATCGTATTTTTGTTTCTTAAGTGTTAATCAACACTTAGGAAAAAAGTATTAACTAACGCTACGTTCAAGTTTTCTTAATAAGTAACTTTTTGTTAGTCTATAGACTGAAAAAAAAAACTTTTTTGTTATAAATTGGTCATCAAACTAGATAAAGAAATTAAGGATTTTAGGATCCGAAAAATATGACCTTATCGTAACTCAACGCCGCGCATATTACCTAAATAATTGAAAAAAAAACCAGTAGACAGGGTGATGATGTGTGTGAGATATACGTAACTCACCTAACCAGATCAGCTAGTGTGTGTCGCGGCATCAAGCACACTCTCTCCATAGCGTCTTCGCAATACGCGAGGTAATATAGACAAATTGAAACACCGGTGGCAGCTACGGATGGACGGGGAACTTCTAGAAATTTCTGTAACAATGCAGAAATTGATTTTAAACAGCTTGATTTAATTTTTAATTTTGTGCAATAAACAATAAATAAAGCGCGGCGTTGACTTCTGCCAGTCAACACGCAATGGCTCCAGAATTTGGGGAAACGTGGGAAACGGAGTATCTTAACACTAGGTTCCGTCTGCCTACCCTGCCGTGTGCGGGATACAGCGTAAAGCAGATTTTTTTTGCAATAAACAGACAAGAATTATAGTTCTTGTGATGTTTGTGGGTTCGCTTTATAATAGAAGAATCTGTCACCCGCGTACAGCAGAAGCAACTTTGAGTTAAGACTCCGTTTCCCACGCGTTTGTGACTTTAATTCCCACTCGGGGGTATAAATTATTTAATATTTTCATTTCCTCGCTCTGGTAAAGAGATAAAGCGCGACGTTGAGTTCCGCACACTCAACACGCAATGTCTCCAAAATTCGATGGAACATGGGCAACCAGGTTCCCTCTGCGTACCCTGCCATACGAGTGAAGCTGAAAAAAAAATTAACTATCTTTTTCTTACCTGCAATCCACCCATATTAATAAAATCAATGGAAAACTTCTTATGGCACAGTAGCGCCGCTAAGTACTTGAGCGCTTCGAAGGCCAGTCGAGAGTCGCGTGATTCACGCACATTTAGGTAACCTAGTATGAGACCTAGTGCGTTTTTTTCGAAAACGTGTGATAGAAACTGGAAAGAAAGAGGTAAAATGATGGTGAGGTTTATTTAATGAGACGCCGTCGTGACTGTAAAGATCGTTGGTTCGCTTCCCACTTCGGGGAATTAATTAATGAGTAATTTCTTTGAGTTAATCGTTAAGTTTTGTCACTCAATTCCAATATAGATACCATATTTAAGGCCAGTCTTGAACCAAGTGTGCAACTACAAATTATGAATTATCATAAACTCATAATAAAAAGAAATATGTTATAAATAGGATTTGAATACACATAAAAAAAGAACGGGTTCAAATCCTACTCAAAAACAAAATACAATTTTAAATATATTTTTGTACATTATTTTATTAATAACTTTAAAACGTATATTATTAATCATGGCGCTGCAGTGTAACAGCGTTAAGCTGAAATCGATTATATTTCAATACTTCCCTGCTCTGGTAAAACTAAAGCGGCGTAAAACTACACTATTCATCAACACATAGTCTCAAATTCCGGCGGGATAATGCGTGAAGGTGGAAAAAAAAAAGTAAATTCCCTACCTCTTGATACTCCCCCATGGGTGTCAAGTATCTCAGTATGAGCATTTGCTTCGTCGCGTCTGTGGGCGGGTGGATGTGGATGTTACCTGTAAAAAAATATAATATTTTGGATATTTGAGTTCAAAATTATATTATATTTCAGTAATTGTGGTAGTGGAAAACTAAGAATACACTGCGGAATTTTATTATATACACGTATACTCAGACCCATAAAAGATTTATTAACTTCTTGGGAGAGGGAAATAATTTATATGTATTCATTCGCCCGAGTGGCACTCGAATCCAAAATTATCGTTTTTACAACGGCACCACTACGGTTGATTTACATCACAAAATATCTTAGGACTAAACCTGCAACTAATTTCAAGACAAGTCCTACAACATATCTTAAGATTACACAACATATTTTCATATGAAACTCACCAATAACATAAGTTTCCATTTCCGCCCAACTGGAGTTAGAGGAAGTTTCTAAAGCCATTGGCTGTGGGGGCGGAGGCCTAGCCGGTGGAGACATGAGGCCTCGATCTGATGATACACCTGGAAACCGTAAAAAAAATAGAAGTTACACCAAGTAAAATAGTTATTACCATGGACGTAGATATAGGGGAGGCCGGAGGATTAGTGCCCACCGCAGATTACTCTGGTGCTCCAGATCACATTACTAACAAAAATTAAACCCTAAAAAATAAAAAAAATATCTCTACTAACGCCGATGGTTATCACACAGTACGGTTGAAGAGTCGTGTCCTCCCTGAAATTAGCTGTAGATGGCTGTACAGATTTTATTTTAAGATTTTTCTCATTTTGGATTATATTCGTCCTGAGCGCAAATGAACAATTTGGAAAAGTTCAGAAAACTTATTTCAAACTCACAG
The DNA here is from genome assembly GCA_001486225.1 of Heliconius pardalinus sergestus. NCBI lineage: Eukaryota > Metazoa > Arthropoda > Insecta > Lepidoptera > Nymphalidae > Heliconius > Heliconius pardalinus. The sequence goes on along the minus strand of FASU01017935.1, from coordinate 8,944 downwards.
TGTGAAGGTGTCAAACATCTCAATATTTTTTTAACTTTACGCTGTATCCCATGCGCCACCACTGGCCTCAAAGAATTGAATTTGAAGAAATACTTACAATTATAATTCTTAAAAGGTGTTTCAGGACCTCGCGGTGGCGTTTCATCTACCAACATGTCACCCCCACCGCCTTCATCTTTGTCACGATCTGGTAAAAATATTAGTATAATTTATGAGAAAACATAATATGTAAATAAGAGGTACGAGTTCGAAAAATCGTAAATCTATCCTACTAATATTATAAATATGAAATTATGGGAGGATGGTTCTTTGTTCTGCTTTAATTTCACAACCTTCATAGCCTTCACGCCACGACGGCCTTTTATAATAGTTTATAATTTTATAATAATTTCTTACCTTTTTTATCCGGTGTAGGTCCGTTGCTTTTAACATCATTGTTTCGTTTTTTGTCGAATCTTGCAAAATGGCGCGTTTGATTCGGCGGCGTTACTACATTTTGATTTGGTTGCTGAAATAAAATAAAAAATATACAATAAGAAAAAAACTTTCACCTGAATTTTCGGGACATTGTTAAGTGGCGGAACTCAATGTCGCGCTTTGTCTCGTTACCACAGCGAGGAAGTTAAAATAATAAATACTTAAGTTCCTCGAGTGGGAACCATCTCGACTGCCCTCAAAAACGAGATGACAATTTCGATGTAGTTTTTTTGTTTGAAAACTGACTAAATCTGCATTTTGCTAAACCAGAAAATAATAACTCACTTTTTCTTCTAAGCTCTTGTTCCTCAATTCATGTAGCCTCTTGAGCATGAGCGGTATTAACATTGCATTTAGTTCTCTGGAAATAATAACAAAAAATAATAATTAATAATAGTAAATAGACAATAAAAAAATTGTAGCACCTTTATGTCTGAATATTAAAAAAAAATTTTGCTTGAGATGGTTAAGGATTCAATTCCAGTTTAACAAGATGTGCTAGAAGTAAATTCAGTTTTTACTTTTGTACTTTAGCAATCTTCCATTAACATTTAGTGTTTCGTAGACGAATAAATAAACAGGCAGGGGAGTTTTACTACGAGAAACAAAAGTTTAAGCAAAAAAATGTAGCAAAATTAATAAATGTATAAAAATATTTAAAAAACAACAAAACTTTTATTTCATATTTACTGTTCTACTTTAAATTGAACTGAAAAAAAGAATCTAAAACCTACCTAAAATTTGTAGCAATCTCCTGCACCTCCATAGCGGCTGCTAATAATCCAGTCGCGTAACACTGTAAAGGCTCAGGCGAATTCGTCGCCCAGTTCACTAGACGGTGTATTAACGCTTCGTTATCCTACAAAAAGAAAAGATATATATTTTTGTATATATATACAAACAGGAAAATCTTACTTAAAATTATTAAATTCACATGAAAGACAATTATTCAGATGAATATAAAGTGTTCTAGTGATAAATGATTTATTTTAATTTTCATTAAAATAAATCAATCACATTTCACGCTGTATCCCGCACGTAGCAGGGTAGGCAGAGGGAAACTCCGTTAACTTATTGTTGTCATATGAAATAGTAAAATTATACAAAATATATACATAAATTGTAGTTATTTTACGCTGTGTAAGCTATATTACTATAAGGTTTCATCCTAATACCAAATTCTTTTACTAGGTTTTGAGTGAAAGTGCTCAAATTCTTATTAAAGTAGTAACATTATATCTCTAAATTGGCACTAAGTGGAGAACGCAATGTCACAATGCTAAGTTCCCAGGTTCCCTGCCTACCTTGCTATATGAAAAATTAAAAAAAAACCTAGGTACTAAAGCATTTTTTAAAAGCGCTTACCTGAGTTAGGTATCGGACCGACTAAAAATGCAAGAAAAAGAAAATTGTTATTTTGTTGAACCAATTTAACAAACAAAAAAAACGAAAATAGCTACCTTTTTGCTTATTAACTAGTTTATACTACACATTGTTATTATTTAGGCCTAGAAGCTAAATATAAGAAGATTTTTATAATTTAAAAAAGTAGTTAATTTATTACTGATATAATTTTGTTAATAATTGCTTATTTTTACTATTGAAATTAACTATGAAAAATTAATTAAACATCACAATCAATTAAAAAGTAATTTAAAATTGCGCCCGCACGAGTAAAATTGTGAC
>FASU01017928.1:0-17395 GCA_001486225.1 Heliconius pardalinus sergestus | reverse complement strand
GAACTTAATGTTAAGACACTCTCTTCCTCACACTTCCACTTTCCACCGCATTTTTAGAGGCGTGTTGAGGGGCAGAGATCAGCGTTGAGCTTTTTTTGCGCGCGGTGCGGCCTATAGTACTAACTATGTTTCATAGAAATACCTTTAAAATACCTAATAATAATAAAAATATAATAAATTAATATGTCAATTTAGTACATATAAATATAAAATAAATGCGAAGGACAAGTTTAAATTAGGTTATCAGAGTCCACAGTACGTGTCTAGTTCGCAACGAAGGCCAGTACCTACCCAATTGCATACGCGGCTAAGTTTATTAAACAAACGTTCCATATCGAATGTATTTATGGTCGAGATAAGAAATGTCTAGTAATATAGTTTAATGTTTATAATAATTAGATTAATAATATGACTAAGTATTTGATAGGTTATTATGTAATACATATTTAATATCCTACTTTAATAAAAGTTTCTTATGGAAAAAAAACTGTAATGTATTTCCAATATAAATCGATACAGCAAGATATTGATAATTTTAGAGAAGTTCTTGAAATAAGCATTAATTATTATTACCAACGCAATATTCTATTATCAGTCTACCTAATGTATCTAGTAACTACGTACACGTCAAGATAAAATAGAATATTTTATCTTTTGATATTTATAAATAATTAGAATTATTTGTATTATTTATATATAATTAATAAGTATATAAATAATATACGTATGGTGTATAAATCTTATCTATAGATTATAATTTTTCAACACAACACAAAAATAATCTTAAGACAATACTATGTTAACAGTGAAAGCCATTTGGCTCGTGCGCCGCTATAAATATCGGATGAAATGCGTTCTATTTATGAATTGAAATAACTGATAATTCTTGACGAGATTAGCTTTAAATGTATTTATAAATAGCCTACTTTTTTAATATATTTATTATGCCTAAAACATTTACCGATTCCCATTTGAGGAAATGAATTATTTAGGTAATATTTCCTCTCTGGTAATGAGGCCTCTAGAATCGACGGCAACGGAATGGAAGTGTCTTAATGGGAAAAGAGTGTCTAGGTTTCCAGGTTCCCTCTGCCTACTCTGTTACTTACGTGCGGGACGCAGCGAAGCTAAAAATAGTAATACAAATTATAAATAACTAATTTAGTTTCGTAAACATTTCATAGCAGACAAGCAACTGCATTCTAACGCATAAAAGGTATAACCTAAGCAGGACAAAGTTACGAAGCTGAAATGTGGCACAGCTACTTCTTAGCGGTTCGGGCGCATACTTTACGAATACCTATAATTTACCTACTTTAGTTATAGGCCATATTTACTTAAAATAATAAATTTCTCGTATTTTAACTTATTTACTTCGTTTTGTTATAATATTTAGTTTATATTGAGGGTTGTTTCATATAGGGTGAAATGGACAAAGATGTGTGGATGGCTGAGGTCAGCAAGGACGCAGAAAGTCGGGCTTTAGATCGCAAAATTCGCCAAGAAAAAGCCGATACACTCAAAACTCAAGCTGTCAAAGCGTTTCGTCGAGAGGAATACGATCGCGCTCTGTCTTATTACAACCGCGCTCTGGAACAAGTTAAAGATAATTCCATGTTATATTGCGACCGTGCCTTGACAAACATAAAACTTGGAAATTTTGATAAGGTAAAAATAATAAAGGTATTTACAATATTAAGTATAAAGTATTTAAATATGAAAAATACTTAACTTTAGAGAATGTCAAATATAATAGAGAATCAAACCAGCTTTCATGCTGTATCCCACATACAGCAGGGTAAGCAGTGTGGAATCTAGTGTTAAGACACTCCGTTCCCCATTTTCCGCCGTTTTTCTAAGCATTACGTGTTGAGTGGCGGAAATTTATTATAAATTTTAATAAATTAAGCATAAATATTAATATTATATAATTAAATATGAATTTTTTATATAATATAATTATAAAAGTAAATATTGCAATATGGCCGAGGTCATTGTCTCGAAGGACTGGTGATGTTATTTTATAATATGATGGGTATATTTGTGTTCAGTTTAGCGAGGACAGGTTTTGCTCGATACTAACCAAAAGCATTATAATGTTGGTAATACTGTTTTCTCTAAGTAGGTATTTCATGGCCAAGAGTAGGATTTAAATAATTATTTAAATAAATACATAATATAATATTTAATTAAATTCTTGTATTAGTAAAAGATCTTGAACTATTGGATGGATTTAAACAAAGATAATCAATAATTATGTTCGATTTCTTGTCTTGTACAGTAGATAGATAATAAATAATTTCATCATAGCTAAATAAAACATAACGTTTCAAATTTAAATTATATAAATCTATTGAATAGCATCCAAGTAGCGTTTACGATGTGTATTTTTCATCACTTGTTAGCATACGAAGTGAAAATCAGAAACCAATTACATCCGTTAATTACACGAAAATAAAAACAATTATAAACTTAGTTGGTAACGACAAAATAGCGATAAATTGTTAATTACATATTAAGAGGCCGTCGTGGCGCAGCGGCACAAGCGAGTGGCTGTATCGCAACGATTGTTAGTTCGATTCCCAGTTGGGGAATAGATTAATAGTTATTAATATTTTAATATTTTCGGCCTGGTACCAAAAACACAAAAGCGTGGCGTTTTCGCCATTTAACATCCAATGCCCTGAAAAAAAAACTCAAGAAGTAGTAATCTTCTGATATTTACATAATAATGTACCTACTATATACTTGTTACTAATTTGCCTGCAGGTTTTTAAAGATTGCGAATGGGCTCTACGTTTAAATGAAAATAGTTTCAAAGCTCGTCTGTACAAAGCAAAAGCTTATCGAGAATTAGAAGAGTTTGAAAAATTGGAGGAATGTAAGAAAGAACTAAATGAGATGTTTCCACAACATGAAGAGTTAATTACCTACTTCCTTGATAAGAAAGAAGAGACAGATGAAGACGAAGATTAAAGATAATTCAAATTAACTAAATGCATATATAATTTCTGCTATGGTCGTATCGTATTGTAATGTGTTAAATTACAATTATATTTTTTGGTAGAGAACATTAGTAATTTTTCCTTTAAACATTTGTTACAATGCCTTGGATATAACAAAACTTGAATCAATTAAAATTAATCTTGTTATTAATATTAATCGATTTATTATCGTAGACACTATTACGAAAGGTTTTATCTTTATAATTTAAAATAATAATGTTTTGGTAACAGATAGATAAATGTACACATGGGCATTGATAACGTGTCCAACAGAATTTGTAGACTTTACATAAAGGCAAAATGACGCTTCTATAGTTTTTTTATCTATACTTACAACAGTACAGAAATGCTTTTATTTAACTTAGTATATAAACAACAAAAACTAAACAAGGAAATGAAATTATTTCTAAGCCTACTATCATCTCATAATAAAATCAGGGTCATTGATTGTCAAAAAATATAAGCACGATTTTAAAGCAGGTGCTATTTTTAACTTCGACTATGAATGGCATATAAGAGATTTTATAAGACTCACCCAATAACATCAGGACGCCGACGAAAGAAACGCAGGAGTATAAAAATGGAAGGTACGTCCATAAATCTGTGAACAAGTACGTAAATAGATTGAAATAAAATAAACATACCGACAGCTTGTAAACATCATCATGCTGTTTTATATAGCACAGCACGAAACTTAGTTCAGAGAATATACTTTTATTAAATTAGTGAATAAATTTTACATTTTTAAATATAAATTATTATAAAAAAATACATTTAAAAATATAAAAAACCACTCTTCCGAGGGCGGGACAAGGTTGCAAGCTATCGGTGGCTAGGGCTCCAAAGTTTAGTTTATTATTATCGAGTCTACTTTTCAAGAAATATTATATTATATTAAATTAACACAAGGCACAGTTGGAACAAGGTGACTCGCAGGTCGCGGGTTTAAATTACATAATTAATATGGATTGTGTTTGTATTAAATTTTATAGTTATTTTTATTAAATGCTGCCATGACATGAAATCCTCTACACCTTCTTTATTATTCGAAAAAAATAATAATATTTATAATTAATTAATATGATACAGCTTTATTCCTTTCCTCTATCAACTTAGAATTTTAAAAAAGCGGCCCAGTTTCCGGTCCGCGAGCCGTGTAGCGATCGTTATTGATAAAAATAAGTAATCTATATTTTCATTTCTTTTCATCGTAACCAATTACGTTTTTTTTCTTTATTGAACTGACTAGTGACTAGTGGATGACTAGTGCGCGTAGGTTTCAAGATATATTTTTAGATAGTAATAACAGTTACAGTATATTTTGATGATCTATTTATTTATAGCAACATGTTCATAACTGTATTTTAAAAGTCTGTCTTAAGAGAATACGTATTCACCGCATATTCTCGTTCGTCGGTTTTAAATTAGGACATTTGCGTTACACTAATGTTAAAACTTGAGCTCTATTATGCCTCGATAATATAATATAATATAATTTATATAATAATTATGTAATAGTAATCATGCTGTATATAGATAAAAAGCCTATTTAGTATATATCTGTAACACTGTTGTCAGTACCAATAAATGGAACCATTTGTGGTACAGGGCCATAAAGTATGACTGTAAACGTGACAGGTTGTGGATTCGATTCACACTCGATAAAATGAAAGAATTCAGCGGGAAATAAAGACCGGAGTGTCTTAACACTAGGTTGCCTCTGCCTATCATAGCTGAGCTGATACAGCTAAAAAATTTTATCAACTAATATATTTTCGCATTATTCTTCACAAGTTCTAATATAGATTTATTTACATATTGTATCATGCTTCCAAATTCACGGTTAGTCGGTCTGCCACACTTATCTAAACATGGCCGCGAAACAATAGTGGTTCGCACACAATTCTACAGTCAATTAAGCACATATAACACAGAATCACAATTTAAATATGCATTCAGTCGCGCGAGCGTTCTCGGTATTGTTCTATTGACCCTACAAACATCCTGTATGTGCTAAATTGAATCCTGTTGTACCTTTTAAGCTATTATTTTTTCAACATAATTTACAAATATTATTAGCTTATCGCTTTTTACCTGCATATATGTAGGCAGTGGGAACCTAGAGTAAAAAAATCCTGTTTACTGTTTTTTCCTATTTTTTAAGATTTTCCTTGTTTAGTGGCTGAACACATCGCCATCAACATAATTATATATATATATAACTATCCCCGGAAAAGGGATTGAAATCGATAGGCACCGACCACCTCTATATTATTTATCGACGATTATAATGAAATAGCAATAAATGAAATAACGTAATGATGATTTCTTAAGTAATTTACCTAATATAATAAAGCATTACATTGAACAAATAAAACACTTGTTCAGTATAACAAAATATTGAGATAAAAGTGTTGTTTAAAAACATTGAACTGTGCCTGTGTTTTCATTAATTTAGAAACATATTTATTTCTCAGTTCAACTAAAATTTAAGTGTCCCATAACATATTTAGGTAAATAAATTATTATTTTGATTACAGTGCTTTTTTTTTATAAGAATTTAATAGATGGATTAAATTTCTCACTTTATAGATCATAAAATGAGTCACTTTATATTTACTAGTCACTTTACTTTCATGATAGAAATTCAAGAATTAGAATTTTTAAATCCTGAGCTTAATTTTTCAAATTTTATTTAGATTACAAACATTATTCATTAAAGGTATGCATTTTTAATATATTTTGATATTAAGGAGTGTATTAAGGTTTACTTACTTAACAGAGCATCCAAACTTGATCTATCACCTTCCAACCATGCTGAGATAACATAAGCAAGTCCCAACATAACTATTCCCAAAAGAGCCAAAACAATGAAAGTTTCATAAACACGACCCTTGAGACCTCGGCATCCTGGGAATCCAGTAGATTCCGAAAATAAATATGCAAATGGGAGGAACACAAAGAGTGATAGGTTTGAGAATAAAAAAACATGATTCCATAGCCCTAAAATAAAAACATAATAACATTAAATTACTGCACATAAATATACATAGCATACACAAACAAAGAAACAAAGTAAATAATTTATTTTATAAAAATATTTTTATTTAATTTAATATTATAAGTTGTATTTCTTTGTGAAGTATAAACATTAAAATAACACATAAACACTAAAATATTTTGTGTTTGTAAAATTAACTATTTTCTTCATTATTCTCTACTTTCCACCCAATTTATGAGATATTGGATGTTGAGTGGCAGAACTTAACACCACGCTTTGTCTTCTTACTAGAGCAAGGGAATAAAAATAATTAAGTTCCTTGAGTGGAAATCAAACCCAAAACCAGTGTATTTATAGTCAATCAATGTATTTCTGCACCATGAGGCCTATGCCTGTAAATAAAGGGTATTTACGTGTGATAAATAAATGTAATTTTACCTTGTATTAATGAGCTATTTAGCCATTTTACATAATAGCTATTTGGGTATAATATAAGCACTTCATTGCTGACTATTGACACGGGCAGCAATAGTGCCGAGCCCAATGATACTGCAAGGGCAAATGTACATAGCCAGAGGCTTATTCTGTACACCTTAACCTCCTCTTCATCCGCAGTCGAATAATCCTCATTATCACGGCGACGAAATTTTTCGATTAGCACGAAAGAGAAGAGGTACAGCAAAATGAATAACAGCAGGAATATCTAGAAAAACATGTTTACATTATACTTTGTAAACATACATTGTTATGTGTATTTTTGAAAATCTAATTATAATATAATTTAACTTACAATCTGCTCACGAACATTATTATGAAATATCTGCTCCCGTAAGACTGCTTCTTCATCATCCATCGTTTTGAGAACGATTTTTTTTATCTTTTAATAGATTTTGCTTTTTTGTATTTAGCATAGAAATCGCACTTCATTTTCACAACTTAAACCATCCTTGTTTAATGCACAAATTTTGATAACACAAATTATTTATATTTACGGACACATCGACTTGATAACATAACAAAGTGAATCTTCATGAGCTGAAATTAGAATATTCTTTTATAATGTTTATTACAAATTTTAATCACCCAACGCACTAGCAAATGATATGAAAACTGAAAACACGACTAATTTTTTGGATCAGCTGAAGCGAATATAGATACAAACAAATGTTATACATTACAGATTATTTAGAAAAATTTAAAACGATTTGTCAAATTTTATTATGATACCTACCTACCTACTTATCTACCGTACTAATGTTCGGGCGATAGCATAGGAGTAGAATGTTTTTTTTAGTAGAACCAGAACCTCTCAATGTTATAGTTAACTCATGATTAATTGATTATTTTAAATAATTGATAATTTAAAATAATTGGAAATTTTGTTCATTATATTTTCTCTTTGCTATTACTGAATAACTATAGGATATCCAAAAATACACTCATGGTGAGACGAACACAATAACACATGCACATATACCCTTTAGATATATATTCTGTGGCGTACTGGTGTAATATCAGATGTCAAACTATCAAACTACGATGTTTTGAATTTTATTTGTTATAAGTTATAACTATTTAAAAATTCTCCTTGCAGTTTCATCAAAAATAATAAACTCTTACAAATAAAACAACATAAGCGGATCTGCCCAAATAGTTAAATTTAAGTACATTTATTTTTTAGAAAATTGTGTAACATTTATCAATAATAAACAAGATGATACAAGTTTTATTGTGTGGATTGTATTTCCTATTACTATTTAACTGCCAAAGTTGAAAGTAATGCTAAAAATTATGTTACTTCAGGTTGAGTGAACTTTTTGAAATGTTCTCCAGTTCAAACAACTTAATTTCTTCTATAACAAGTTCAAGAAAAAGTTATTGTGATACAAGTGAGTTTTTGAGGCTTACTTAAAACATCTACTTTTTTTGCCCAATTTGCTGATGACAGTTTCTAGTTTCAGATGAAGTTGGAATTAAACCTGAATTTTCAGTAAGGATTGTGGTTTGTGATCACTATATGTCACGGCCTATACCAGCAATAGATGTTAACTATTCTGAATTCAGAGGAACTGACATTAAACAAGTATTCATGATTTTAAGATCCTTAATTTTTATTTTTAAGATATTTTTATTTCATAAACATTAAAAAAATTGTTTGTTTACAATAATCAGTATAACCGTTAACAAAGAACAGAACTTTAAAGATCCCATTGTTTATATATATTATTGCCAAGATTGGTGTAAAAACAATGGTTATAGGTTTTTTGCTCTAGCAAAACAGAGCATAATCTCTTGAATTTAGACAGTTAACTAGAAAACGCTTAAATTAGTGCCGCATTTGAAATATGGTATATGAAAGAATTGATGATGTTATAGGTACCAATATTACGAGTGTTTGGACCAACGCCGGAGGGATATAAGGCATGTGCACATATACATGGTGTATTTCCTTATTTCTATATACCATGCCCTACACCTAATCCAGAACCACAATTTTTATATCAAGTGAGTTCAATGTAAATAAAATTATAATTTCAAATAAATTTTTTTGTATATGTGATTGTAAATAAAATTAGCTAGACATAGCATGTTGACAGGTTAGAATAGTCTTAAGTATTGCTTTTAATTTATAAGGAACAACAAATACTTTAACACAATTAAATATTTGAGGCCAGTAGTGGTGCAAAAGAAACCTGAAAACTGTAAATGTGACTGGTTGTTGGTTCAATCCCCACTTGGGGAATTGAAATATTTATTATATAAATTTATATTTCCATTTCTTCACTCTGGTGTCGAGGCAAAGCGTGGCGTCAACTGCCGCCACTCAACACGCAATGCCTCTAAAAATTGACGGAAAGTGGGAACGGACTGTCATACACCAGGCTCCCTGCTATGTGCGGGATACAGCATAAAGCATAATTTATTTAATATTCTTTTCAGATTTCTGCCAGCCTTGACAAAGCTTTAAATATAGCTTTAAAACAAGCATCCTCTGCAAATCAACATGTATACAAAATAACTTTAGTGAAAGGACTGTAAGTGCTAAAGATCTTTTTTTACATTAATAAAATATATTATATGCTAATATTTTTTAATTTATTGTATAAAATGTGTATAAATATGCTAAACTTTCCTAATGTGCATCTAACAACACAATACTAGTGGCATATTAGAAACATTTCATTATCCTCTCTATTTACCACACAAAAAATAACCAATATATTATATATGAAATATATATAAAAAGAACACTTTTCCATTTTTGTTTTATTTGTATTAGGCTTTTATAGAATAGTTAAATTTGTGATTTCGTTAAAAGTGATGATGACAAAAACACTCTGTATAGTATTTTTTTTAGAGCAAGATAAATCTTTATTCTCTTCCTTTTTAAACCTTACATTTTGACATATCTGTGTATACATAGGGGTCATTGATATATCTAATTAGAATTCACAGTTTTCATATATTTAAATATTTTCTAGACCATTCTATGGATTCCACGATAAAGAACATCTGTTTTTGAAGATATTTTTGTATAATCCTGGCTTAATTAGACAAGCAGTGGAACTTTGTAGCAATGGCGCTATACTGGGTCAAGCACTTCAACCCCATGAATCCCACCTAAATTTTACTCTGCAATTTTTTATTGATTTCAATCTTTTTGGAATGAGTAATATTGATTTGCAATATGTGAAATTTAGAAAGAATGGTATATCTCAAGCTAGTGATGACCCTATACAATCCTATGATGAATTTGGGCTTAAACCGGAAAGCAGTTGCTATTATGAAGTTGATTGTATTGCATCACATATAATAAATCGTCAAAGAGTTGGCAGAGGAGATGGTGTAGAGAATCCAGGCTTAGAAGAAGTATGGAATCAAGAACGAGAAAGGCGAAAACAGCTTAATCTTTCAATGAACTCTAAATCGTTATCGCAAGGAAGATTAGGTGTTGATGAGACAGAAACACATAATAAATATGAGAAATTAATTAATATGAAAATATCTAATCTAGATGATAACAATAAGCCTATCGTAAAAAGTGAAGCTAAAATAGAAATAATAAACTATCCAGCCGAAAGTAAAGAAAATTCACAATTACTTAATGCTACGGACGTAAGTCATCACATCCAAGATAATTCACTTAACATAAGTTCAAATGTGACTTTAAGAAGATCTAGTGATATCTCCATGTATGATGATGATAACACATTAGTTGATGAAGATGTTGCATTAAATAGTAGTTTTTCCTTTCAATATAGCCAAATTTTGTGTAAGTATGAAATCATATATTTTTTTATTTTTTTTACAATATTTAATAACAGTCAAAATTTTGCTATCAAAGTTAAGAAATCTAATTTTATATCAAGTTATATTAAGCCCTTAGCTAAGAGCAATTAGCAATGTCTGAATGTAAACGTTGGCTGTAGGCTAAACCTCCACTCCATAGAATAAATGATTTCATTTGAATATTTGTATATCATAATAACAAATAAGCTACGATTAATATAAAGATTTTGTATATTTTGTTTAAGCGGACGGAGCCACTTGCGTATATTAAAATATAGACCTAAAAAATCCAATTATATATTTGATACCAATACATATTTTGTTTCCAATATTAAAAAAGCTGTATAATATAAATTTTATTTTTTAGTGGACAATGAAGACTTAGAACTTGTGGATATGCTTCAAGATTTAGAAGAGAAACCAGTTGAAGTTGAAGATGATAGTGTAATGGGAACACCAGCTAACAATTGCGAAGATGAAAACGAATTAGATAGTGAATATTCACAAATATTTAATGACAATACGATCCTTTTAGATCCTGAAAAAAGGTATGAAAAACAACAATATTATTTTTAATAGCTTTTCACATTTTTCCATATGGTAATCAGAGAGAACATAGTATTAAGACATTTCGTCCTGCAATTTAGTTCTCGTGACATTCTGTATTTTGCCTACCAGAGAGGAAAAATGAAAATAAACTAAATGTATTCATACCCCTGACTATCAATAGAGTCCACAACCGAAGTTACTGTCGGGTGCTATCCCACTGCGGCCTAATAAAAATATTCTTATCTATTTGTTCTAGATATATCATTGGTTTCGTTATTACATTTTAATTTAAATAATATATTTCAGTTAATAATTACAGCATGAAAGAGAAAACTGAAGAAACACTTTCATGGCATGATTCTTTCTGGGAAGAAGTCAATATACCACAGTTAGATGGAACATGTGATGATGATCGTAAGACGATTTTTTTATATATAATACTTCATCATCTTGAAATACTTTTATATTTACAAATATTTTTTTGATAGGTTTATCAAATTATATATTTACTGTCACACAAACATACCAAAAACTGGCTTATTATTAAGTAAGGACATGGCGGTCATGACATATTAATGTAACGTAAAAAAATGTTATCCCCCTCTCAAGGATAGAAAAATATTTTGAAACATATAACTAATTTAGTATAGCATGAAGAAAAATTATACGTTTTTATCAAATAGAATTTTAGTTTATATTCGAATTTATACCTTATCTAAAATATTAGTTGGCCTTGCTCCTAAATTCCAGGAAAGAAAACAACATATAGCATATTGATACACTTTTGAAGTTTTGTGTATTTGTTTCAGATGTTAAAAAAGTTAGAAAAAGAAAAATGAGATCCTTCAAATTAGGTTTAATGCGACCAAAGGGCAAAAAAAAAACAAATGAAGTTGTTTTCAGCAATAATGATAATAGCAAAAATGATATAAATAATGACGATGATATAGATGAAATAAATGTTTCGAGAGAAACAATAGATGATATTTCTAGTTTACATTTAAAAAAGAGTGTTAAGAAAGATACACAAACACCAGTTAAAAATATTATAAATGATGAAAGTAAAGTATCAATAACAGATTTAGTTAATAAAATTAGTTTTACAAGTAAGGATACACAGAATAATGAATTAGTTGTAAAATACGATACAGATAACAAATTTGAACCTCGGCCAGGCCCGTCTAAAATTATAGCGAAAAATGAATTATCAATATCTTTTTCTGATACATATGAATCATCACCCGAAGAAAATAAATTGGGTATTGAAAGTTTTTATGATAAGTCCAGGTTTTTCGATTTGTCAGCAGATTTTACAGAACAAAATAGTCACGACAAAGAATTTTTAAGTACAGAAGTTAAAACAGAACAAACATTTAGTATAAAAAATGAAATAACTTATGATACAGTGTCTAATGAGAAGAAAAAGTTAAATAATATAGTACTGACTCCGAAAATTAGGCCACCCACATTGCTTCGTGTTAAATCTTCATTACATGATTTGAAAATACCAAACAATAAAAACCCAGAACCATATTATTCTAATTATAAAGATGCTGGCGACAAAATTGAAATTGGTCAAATTGTATTAAAATTGTCAAGTAAATTAACTAAAGACCAGAAGCCCTTTGATAAAATACAAAATGTTACAAGCATAGAAGAATGGCGGCAATTATTGTTTTTACAAAGTAATGAAATGGCTGAAGAAACTAAGCCGGAAGCTTTAAAATTGTTACTAGCTGGAAATAGAACGTGTGTATTAGAATCCTTAAAAAAACCTCCATTAAAAAGTGAAGTTACAAAATGTATGGAAAATAATGTAAATGGAGCAAAAATTAATGAAACTTATAATGATGATAAAATAGTAAATATAGATGAGCTAGAAAGCTCACAAGCGATTGGATTAAATGAATTTGAAAATAGCTTAAGCTTGGAAAGTGAAAAGGTTTGAAACTTTGTTAATCAAAATGAATTATTAATTTCCTATATTTAATTTATACGCTGTATTCCGCATATAGCAACCTAATGTTAAGACAACTCCATCATTGATCAACAAAGAAAAAAAATGTGGAAAGGAGTTTCTTGACATTAGGTTTCTCTACTCTGTTAATGGGAACCTCCATTAGCATGAAGTTAAAAAAAACAACACTAAACAATATATATTTTCTCATCTACAGGAAGGTTCTGATTTAAATAACACACTTCAAGTTACCATGCAACCTGATGGATCATATCTTTGTTTTGGAAATAGTGAATGTAATAAAGAAACCACTTTTAGTAATCCTACAGTTGAGGTAAACATTTCAATTTTAGTATTTTACTTACTTATATAATTGATTTCTTCAAATTCATTTAAGATCTGATCTATTTCTGATATTTTTATGTAATTTTAAGACTAGAAATAAAATAAATTTTTTTTAAATAATAATAATTATTAATGTAATAAAAAAATGTATTTTACAGACTGACTTCCTTACTCTTATGTTATTAGAAGTCCATACATCAGTTAGAGGCGAATTGAATCCTGATCCAGCATTAGATCCTATACAAGCCATTTTCATAGCAATTACAAATGATTGTCCTCCAAAGCATTTTTTACAAAGAAATATTACGGAAATTTATGTAGTAAATGAATTAGAAGATCCAAAATTCTTAGATAGATGTGGGATTAATAGTGAAATCCATTATGTCAGTAGCGAAAACAAGATATTAGAGAAAGTAATAGAAAGCGTTAAAAAACATGATCCTGATATAATGTGTGGATATGAAATAGAAGCTAGTTCTTGGGGTTACGTTCTAGAAAGAGCCCAAGTTTTAGGAGTAGAAATGATTAGAGAAATGTCTAGAATAACGGAGAAAAATCGGCAGAAACGATACAAACATGACGAAAATGAAATGGAAGGTCGTGTTATTGGTAGAGTGACTTTTAACGTATGGCGATTGTTTCGATACGAATTGGCATTATCGAGTTATAGCTTCGAAAATTGCATGTACGTTATACTGAATGAAAGAGTGCAGAAATACTCTTACACACTGTTGTCGAAATGGTGGAACGAAGAATCTAGAATATTAAGGTGGATTCCCGTTGACTATTATATGACAAAATTAAATGGGACTGTCAGAATGTTAGAAAAACTGGATATGATAAGTATGTGTTGCGTTACACAGTGTATTGTTTTAATTAGTTATGACCAATTATTTTTCATGTAAACAAAAATATTTAAATATCGTTATAATTAATGGTTATCATATTTTATGTAATAAATTACAAATTATAATTGAAGTTAAAATATAACAAAGCTTTTTCTTATTACCTACTGAAATTTCTAAGTTCATATTCTACTATGGTGAACATTTGTATATGGAATTTCAAGCAATAAATAATTAAAATAAACATACAATTATATTATGTCTTTTCAAGATCGAACATCTGAACTAGCTCGCCTCTTCGGCTTACAATGGTGGGAGGTTTTATCCCGAGGGTCACAATTTAGAGTTGAATCATTGATGCTTAGGGCTGCAAGACCACTTAATTTGGTCGCATTATCACCCACTGTAAAGCAACGAGCAGCTATGCGAGCTCCTGAATGCCTACCATTGATATTTGAACCAGGTTAGTACTATTGCAAATTCTTTTTTTGTACTGTTTATTAGCTTAATGATAACTCTCACAATAATAATTAGGATAATACCTATATAAGTGATATGTGAAAATACATTTTTTGATTGTAAGATAATTAAAATCTTAAAACTTGTTTTTGTAAATTTCGTGTACACTTTCTATATAAAGTTTTAAAATTTCGTTGTGTACCTTATGATGAATTACCATGTTATAAAAATTTTTCTACAATTGATGTTGGTACCATCAGAAATGTTCATGGATCTTCTAATCCAAAGACTAAATTGTTTTGCAGAATCTCGGTTCTACACTGATCCAGTAATTGTGTTAGATTTCCAAAGCCTTTATCCGTCCATGATGATTGCTTACAACTACTGCTTTTCCACCTGCATTGGGAGGATACAAAATATTAATGGGTAACACAATTGAAACTTTTTATATTTAGTACTTACAGTTTTACATATCTTTCTAACGAAGCTAGTGGTTTTTATTTGATCTTATACTTTATTTGTTATTACTAGATTAGATAGATTAATTATTAGTTACATGTCTTGGTTTTTCTATGATACCTAAACTAGGCTGAGAGCTAAGATATAACTATTTAAACGTATGTATTCCTATGGGGCTCCCTTAATATTTTCCTTTTTCTTTATAGTTAAAAACTATCCTAGTGTTAAGATCTTCCATTTTCTTATTTTCCGCTTAATTTCGAGATATTGTTACGTTTAGCGTCTCAACTAAAAGCCCCGCTTTGTTACCCCAAATAAAGAAGAAAACTACAACTATCGTGTTTCGGTAAATATTGTACTACTGCACTGTTATGCCAGATAGGCCAACATTTTACTTTCTTTCATATTTGTCATTTTTAACGACAAAAACATAAGCGTGTGTTTGTCGTATCTGTGTACTTGTATTCTGTATGTCTGTCTTTGGCTCTGTAACTCCTAAACGGTTGAACTGAATTTGATTTAGTTTTTCTGTCTGAAATGTGTCCTAACCGAAAGTGTTCTTAGGTTGAAGCTTTTCTAGTTAATTGTTTACTTTTGGTGTCGGGGGTAATTATCAATTATATTAACTAACATTCTGTATTATACAGTTTATTGTTTACGTTTTAGAGATGCACCATACGAATTTGGAGCTTGGCGTCTACGAATACCACAACCGAAATTGGAAACCCTTATCAAAAGTGGCTTAGTACATTGGTCTCCAGTAGGCGTAGGTTTTGTTAAACCGTCCGTCCGTCGCGGGGTTTTGCCTTCTTTATTGAGAAGAATATTGGCAGCGAGACAAGCCGTGAAAAAAGGCATGAAACTGCAAACTGATGAGGCCGTCAAGAAGGCAATGCATTCTAGACAGTTAGGTGTGTTCATTATTTTTAATAAAATTAAATGAAATGTCGTTTTCTAAATAAGATTTTTACATGCAGTTTTAAATCGTCTGTAAATTTAGTGTATGGAAAGCTTACGTTCGTTACAGTCAGTTTAGATTTTTTTAATAGCATCAATTAAAAATACATGATATGTATTTCGTTTCTTCCTGCTCGTGTTTAAAGTTTTATGTGTAACTCTGAAATTATATATGTTTGTTATTAAGCTAATTAATTATAAAGGTATATATAAATTTTATACACATTTTAAGGAAAATGAAAATTAAAGTCTTTTAAAATCTCCACCGCTTAAGACTTCATAACACCATTCTGCACACTTATTCTCCGTAAGCGCTGAAATTGCGTTACATATTAAAAATTAAAAAAATCATACACATATTCTTAAACATATATTTTTAGGTTTAAAATTAATAGCGAATGTGACATATGGATACACAGCAGCTAATTTCAGTGGGCGAATGCCTTGTGTAGAAGTAGGTGATAGCGTCGTAGCAAAAGGCAGAGAAACATTACAACGCGCTATCAAACTTGTACAAAATGGCCATTGGAATGCTAAGGTACTAAGTTTATATAAATTGAAATTTATATAAATTATAGAATATTATTTAGTCCGTGGCCCAGTGGCACGTGTGACTTTAAGACGATGATTGTGGATTCGATTTCCATTCGGCGGATTGAATTATTATTTATTAATATAAAGACAAAGCGATGAGTTCTACTACTCAACACGCAATGATTCGAAAATTTGGCAGAAATTGGAGAACAGAGTGTCTTAACACTAAGTTCCTTCTGCCTGTCTTACTATATGCGGGACACAGTGTGAAAAATGATATGTGAATGATATAGCATTATATTGTTATAACCTAGAGTATATTACCCATTGAACCCACCTAGCTAAATTAAATGTCTCACTAAGTTCTCGCTAATTTACGCTTTCCCTGTAATATTTCTGAACATTTTAAATAAAACTATTTCTAAAGTTTGAAAAACGTTGGGTTTTATAAAATATATTTTCGAATATCAAAATATTATTCGTAATTATTTTAATTTGTATTAATTCGTATTAAATAATAACCTTTTTTTTTCATCTTAGGAGTATACTATCCCCTGTAAATTTTTGTTTATCACCTAAGTTTATTTATTTTTTACTATATGTTTTTGTTTGTACTGATGTAAAAAAACTGGTTTATTTCGTTTCTAGGTTGTATACGGAGACACAGATTCTATGTTCGTGTTAGTACCAGGTGGTACTCGAGCTGAGGCCTTTGAGATAGGACAACAGATAGCTGACGCAGTTACCGCGGACAATCCATCACCGGTTTTGTTAAAATTGGAAAAGGTAAGTGAATCATTCAGTTTTTATATTTATTACGTAACACTATAACAAATCAATACTTAACATTATAAATTTAAAGCGCTAATCTTAGAAACAACTGATTCCAATTTACGTATAAATTGTTTTTTCGCAAATGGTTGTTAAAATTACACTTTATTTAATATCTATTAATTATCCATACCTATATTATAAATTCGAAATAAACTCTGTC
>FASU01017912.1:235-11268 GCA_001486225.1 Heliconius pardalinus sergestus | reverse complement strand
TTTTTCTCAAATATTCAATATTTTTAAAAATAATTCATCGCTTCGAGAGCAAATCGAACTCACATCCTGTAAACGACTCACTAATATTGAGATAATAGTATCTCCATAGGGATTATATATACAATACTTAACTAGAGGTAGAGGTCTACCTATACGGTGCCTGTGAGTCACACGGGACTGGTTTTAAAGATACAACGACCGCACTGCTATGTTACTTAGCATTCTACGTTAATCCTTCATGTTATTTTACTTCATTGAAATATTCGATATAAGTATTATTGTTATTTAGGGGTTATAATCAAATAAATAACTTATCCTAACTTAGCGTTATATCAAGTTCATATGTATATGGGCATAGAGTACTAAGTGTCATATGAGTCAAATAGGTAATAGGGTAGTATCTACTAGGTATTCCGACTTCGTCCTAGAGCGGGGACAAAGAAATTTATAACCCAGAATCGATATCGAATCTACAACACAGAGTTTCGAACCTCAGCTCCTTATTACTTCCGTTTCCCACTTTCAGAGGTATTCTCAAAGAATTAAGTGTTGAGTGGCAAAACTCAAGGCCGCGTTTCACTTCGTTACCAGAGCGAAGAAATGAAAATATCAAATATTAGATTGCCCCGAGTGCGAATCGAACACACAACTGAGGCGATTACAGTCGCACTCTTGTGCCGCTACGCCACAACGACCTCAAATATTGCGTTATTACCAAAATTATACATTGCGTAAAGATATTTTAGATAATTAAGCATCTATTAATTTTATCTTCATACATAAATTATTACTATAATGAAAACCAGTTTACTTTGAATGCTGTTCAATATCAAACGAATTAAATTATGAAATGAACGGATATTAACCATTTATTGTATTCTTTTACTATATGTTTTATCTTTATGTCAAGCTAACTTTCGCCCTTGTGAACAAATAAAAAATTGTGTTATATGACACAGAAGTCATGTGACATGACACATGACACATTCTCTAAGACGGGACATGACAAACAATAATTATTATTCCATGTTTGGTGGTGGTGTTAATTAACTGTACGGTTTATCTAATTGAATTTAGTAATGTAAATATACAATCGAAATTCCGAGTGAAAAACAAACCTACAATTATCACCTTACAGCCAAACGCTTCTTAAATGCGCCAAGATGACATCATAAGAATTTGTTAATAGTTTTTTTTTAAAGTTATCCTTTGTTAAATATTTGAACAATATATAACGTATTTAAATTTAATATTTACTTAAACTCTGTTCTCGAAACTAAAACCTAATCACTATACAAGTTACCATAATATATTTTGAAGTATTTTTTTTTTGGCACGCGCACGCACACGTTAAGATTAGCAGAGAAAAGCTTAAGCTTAGCTTTAGCCAGTGTTAAGATACTCTATTCTACGCAGTGCCCAATTTTCAAGATAGAGTGTTAAACACTCAATGCCGTGGTTTGTGTTGTTATCAGAGTAAGGAAATAAAAAAAAATCCCCTGAATAGGAACCTACAATCGTCACGTTTACTATCAAACACTAGCGTGTAGGCTTGCCACGACAACAATTATTTACGCTATACAATTCACATATGACAAATTATAACATTTAACGCATCAAGGTTAGTCAAAATGACAATATTTTTTACAAAGATTCAAACCATTTTACTCGTAGTCATTAAATATTTTGATGATAGCGTTAAATGACACTGTATAAACGATAAGTCGACAAATTTTTTTTTAAGTGGAATTTCTTGCGTAGTTTGTCAATATTAGTATGTAAAATTTTAATTTATTAAACGTTTACATTCTACATGATTAAATTTTGTTTCATTATCCAAATGTATGACTATTCGGCTATCTATCTACTCCAGGAAATTCTTGAATCTATTTTAATATGATTTTTATAACAAATTATAGCTCATTAAAATTGCTCAAATATTTATTAATATTAAGCCAAAATTTTAGAAAAGTATTTCAAAGATTTTTAAAGGATCCTTGAGACCTCGGGGGTCCTACATATGCTTAGCAGTAGGTGCAAGAAAAGCTGAAAATGAAAGGTTTCATTGAATATTATTACATGTATATCTTTCATTTTTAAACTAAAAAGCCACACTAAAATGTATTGATAACTATATACTCCGCATTCATTACTAATAATGGCTTTAAAGCCATTATTTTTTTTTAATCTCAAGTTTAATTAAGAGGAGCAATGGACCACGACCGACCTGAAATTACGATGTATTCATAATGGTTTTTTCAATACGTTTCTTACTAAAAAATTTAAATGTTGTGTAAATTAAAGCAACATAAGAAATACAGAATATAACTAATAAAGATATAATTTCCATTAAAAAGTAAAGCTATATTAATAAAAATAAATTATCAAAAAAAAACTTACATTCACCCGTGTCTAATTAACAAAGAACTCTTCACCGAAATCCATATTTAATAATAAAATAACACTAAATTCGTTTAATTTAATTATTACATCATTTTTTTATTTGAAATTATAAAAAAAAAGTAAAAATCTATCTGTAATTCTATGTGAACAGGTTCCAAGAGACGCGCGCGCAATGTTTAAACGCTCGTTCAGCTATGCCTAAATGTGCGAAATGTTGGCACTTGGCTCCTAGGTGTAGAGAGAATAAGTAAATTGATACATTCATGAACACCAATAGACGTGTAATTAAAAGTCTTAAATCTTCTTTTTTGATTTTGTAAAATTAATTTGAGAGAATATATTGACTCAACACTCAGTTTTTCCTTTTTATGTGACTTTTTTTTCACCCTGTACCCCGCACTTTTCCCCGTTTCTCACTTTCCGCCAAATTTAAATAACCATTTGATTTCCTCGAGACAGGTAAGATCTTTGTGGTGTAGGGGCCACGACGATTTTAACTTATTATTTTACAAACAAAACCTAATTTCGTCACATTATGAAAATATTAAAATAATTTAAACACTTTCATTTCCTGGCAAAACAGAGTTCTCACGTTTGTATACTATTAATAAAGAACCTTCAAAAGGTTAAAGGGTATTTCTATGAAAAGGTTGTGTTGTCACGCACACATACTATGTATTAAAAAAATAAGTAAGATAATCATAAGATAAGTAAGTAAGATATCAATTCATGGACAATATAATCGTAAATTAGATTATATAATTAAAAATTTGGAATAGACCTAGATATGTTGTTAAATCTCCTAAGAGACCACAGAATGCTCAAAAAAGTGGAGAAACCCAACACGGCCCTTTTTCTCCCAGGGCAGAGAAATTTTGACCTAAGTTTATTTATGATGCATAATTCCCGTAAGTATATGATAAGCTGCATGTTCCGGGTTGTTACTTAACCGTTTCATGTCTCTTACCACTTCATACATAATGCACAAGGAAACTTTTATTAAGGTAATTAATCTTTCTAAATGCATTGTTATGAAGTATCTTCTTCTATCAATTAAAAAGGCTTATTCACGTTTGCCATATCAGAGTAGGCAAAGGGTAGGGTTTATGTTAGGATATTACGCTCCCCACGTTCAAGTCATTTTTCGAGACATTGCGTGTTGGCGTAACTCAACGCCGCGCTTTGTATATAAACGCGTGTAAAATTTAATAAGAAAACATTAATTTAATAAAATATTATTTTAAAACACAACAATATTTCATTGCCTTACTAACAATATATATAAATACATACTTTTACAAAACTCTAGTACTGAAACATTGATTTTTAATAAAAAAAATAAAAACCTGGTGACAGACGTACAGACAGACAGATAAACAGAAAATGTAGAAAGAATTTTGATCCAAAATGTGTAAAAAGAAATTTAAGTCCTACCTATCAACGTCAAAGGTTTAATGTTTGAAAATTTACCGAAGTGATTATTTATGGGACATATATATTTCACTAGAACAATATTTGCGGGAAAATACAAGTATATTTTTATTTTACCTTTACCTACTTAAATATGATAGACATGGTACATAAGACATTGAGCGTATTACCGAATAGGTCGCGTAAAGCGGGACTTTACCTATGATAACGTTTTGTCTATACTTTCATGTCAATATATTTTATAATATTTTTTTCTTAAACTTTTTATAATAGCATGTAGACAGAAAAACTTAGTGCTAAAATACTTCGTTATTCACTCTTCAGGACTCAACGCCGTACTCTGTCTACTAGAACGTTGAAATCATAATAATTAATTTCGTTGAATAACTATCCTGCTTTAGAATCACCATCTGTTCCAGTGCCTTATATACACGTACCTACATCAAAATTTTACCTGGAACCGGTGAAAAAAAAAAAAGATAGGACTACATTTGCAATTTACTTGTTCTTTTTTTTAAATTGTTTAATCTACCTTCTCTCATGTGTCGAAGGGGGCGAGGTACACGCGTGAAATGTTAAGTTAACTTTACGTTGTCTTAAGTAAACATTGATGAAAATACATTTTATGAATTGAATTGAATTATTATCTCATCGATAATGATTAATGATTATAATTATTTTGTACTATACAAAGGAGTCAATTAAAAACAATTTGTTCGATTAATTAACATTACTAGTAATTAAAATATTTTTTAAATTAAATTATGCAGATGATTTAAAACAATGAGCTATTTAATTACTACTAACAATGTGCTATTTAATTACAAGTAACATTGAACCCTTACACCGATCGTCCTTTTCTATCGTTTGTTCCGCGTTTTCCCTTGCACATTCAGAGGCCCCCAGGCACCCTCTGCCTACCACATAGCAGGGTAGACAGAGGGAACCTTGTGGTTAGGAAACTCCGTTCCCACTTTCTGCCCATTTTTTCAGAAATTGTACGTTGAGTGGCGAAACTCAACGCCGCATTTTGTCGACAACGTCGAGAAATTCATAATAATCGAAATTCAATAACTTGCTCGGAGATCGAACCATCACATCTCCAATCAGACACTATCACGCCGCCCACAACACGGCTGCCTGTTGATGTTGTAGAAAGAATTGGGTAATGAAGTATTTTAAAGATTGTAGAGTTATATCTCTCCTTCGCATTTAATATATTTCACAAAAACGTGTGATGAATAAGACCTTTAATATATGTAAAAATAATCAATTCGTAATACTAATCGTCTATTTAGTTTTCTGTGAGAGTAGACACTTTACGTGAAGTAAATATAGGATTTGTTGATTTTTATGGTAGTGACTTACTATGTATACTTAGCCAAATTAAGATAAGCTAGTATCATGCATTTGCAACTTTTATGCATACATGCACCTTTATAGCCAATTTTGTTAGTCAGAAGGACTTTTGAAAGGTGAGCGTTGCATACCACAACCAATAACTTAATATTAGCATTATTATTGATATTTTACTAATTAAATATCTAATAAAGCCCTCAACGTATAGCTCATTTAAACAAAGTATTTGACTATAAACGTGATTGTGGATTTGCGCATCTTCACGCTTTATCCCGCACACGTTAATACGTAGACAAAGGCAACCTAGTGTCAACTCCACTATACGCTTTTCACTCAAATTTGAAACTCTGAACTCGACTCTTTCACTTGGCACACATCTCACGGGGATATCAAATATATTGTTTTTTTTTTTCAAAACACTTAAATATGTGTATTCATATACAAGCATTATACATCAATACAACAGGTCTGTTGGTATGCGAATTAATATTTTATTTGCAAAATAACCGCATATTGTATTTCTCAGAAACACCAACGCAGCCCGCCGATGATGGTATTTTAAATGTCTGCTATTTTTGGTTTTATTTTTAAGTCAAAAAATGATATGGTAATTTTGATATAATTTTAAAACACTATTACTAATATGATGGAACATATAATTTAATACACCGAGTTACGTTACATAAATAAACAAAGGAGGTTCCTTCATCAAGGGGAAACTTCTATATAAGTATAAAAAAACTAATTTTTAAAATATGTATTGTAAATATTATATTGTAATTAATTGTTAAAATAACGTTTTTATAATACTTAATATGTTTCTGTGTCTTCTATCTTATAATATTAAATTAAAAGTATCTTCTATCTTAAATGCATAAAAGACAAAATGGTTTAGCAAGAATTAACATCGGCTCTTTTTTGGGGAAGATAAAAATCCAGTATAAACAAGATAAAAGGTATTTACTAATTTCCGGATCCAAATACGAAGTTTAGTAAGAGATTGTAGTTACATAGTGTGAGCTAATGATATAGTTATAAAGGTATATTATGTTTACTAAACTAAATTATATCATCTAAATAAACCTACTTTAAAAGTTATATAACGCCCACTTTATTTGTTTGTTTTGTTTTAAATATGGTAACATAGAAATATAAGTAAATTCATCGTACCTACGCCAAGAGGTGATATATCTTATAGAGAATCATACACCATGAAGACGAATTAGTTATTTATTATGGACTATTTGCGGTAAAGGTATTTCCCAGAAGATCTACATAGATAAATACTCAGCGGGCTTTGGCACCCAAAGCGACTTCATAAATAACTTGAAAAACAGAGTGAAAAATAGAAAAAGAAATAATATATATTTTTAAGAAACAATATGCATTTCTTTTTCAATCAATCAATCAGCTTCACGAGTGAGGATCGGACCCACAACCAGTCGCTTTTTATAGTCACATCTTGAGCCCCGAAGCCTGAAACTTGTAATATAGCAGTAGCGCCATCTAGCGGACACAGAACAAACTAATTCAATGAATTTGTATTGATTCAACGCAAGTTAATGCAATCCTACCGAGCCATTACTTTTAAAGATAGTTCTTATAGATCATAAGAGATGGCGCTAGTTCTATGTCAAGTATAACAATATTAATGAAATCTCATGACTCACATGGATTACACAATACACATTTCATGACGTTATTTATTTACGTAGTGTTATGACAGAAGTTAATTTGTGTACGACGGTTTATTTCAGTTCAGAATATACTCTTATATTAATTAACGGTACAATAACTATAATATCAATGGAGATTCATCTCGTGTATTTTTATTATGAATATTTTTAGTGCATATGGTATAGAAATATGTAGATTATAATATTAAACAGTAAAGTATTTTAAGTTTATTTAAAATTAATAATTATCATATAAAAATGGCACTGCGAGTACAATAGTCAAATGATATTTGGCGGCCGAAGGTCACGAAAGAACGTGCTTGTATTTTAAGTAATTAGAATAATACAATGCGATTTTAATCACATTCCTATAAATTTAGTAAAAAAGATAATATTTTATAGAATAAAAAGTAACTACAAACACATGCATATATTTTTTTTCTAAATTAGTGTATTCGTTAGTGGATCCATACGCTAGGATATATGTACTTAGATAACAGATATGTTTTATAAAAATGAAACCTCGTACCATTTTCTTTTAAAACGTTTTTACTTCACATATTAACAAACAGAAAATTAAAGCTTCTCTAAACACATTAATATACACAAAAACACCAGCTTTTATAACTCCGCGTAGAGACAATTTAAATGCCAATTTTAATTAGGTCGCCGCGATAAATAACCAGTTAAACCATGTTAAACATTCTGTTTATTTGCCGAACAAAGAAAAAAACTGTTATTCGTTACACACGTTGTATAAACAAATCATATATAATCAAATACTACTTTCTTTTAATGCTTCACACTGGCACAGGGAAGCTGGGAATCTAGTTTTAATAGACTCAGTTCCCATTAAGACACTTCCGTTTTTCACTTTCCACCGAATTCTGGAGGCATTGCGTGCGTGTTGTGTGGCGGAGCTCATCGCCGCGCTTTACTTGGTTATTGGCATAGTGAGGAAATTAAAATATTGAACCTATTTAAGGAAATTATGTCTTAAAATATTTGAACGACTTCAATTCCCGTTACGTTCAAATTACATAAATCAGCTTCTCGCTGTATCCCGCGTAAAGTATTGTAGGCAGAATGAACCTAGTATTAAGATACTCCGTTCCACCAAATTTTTCGAGGCATTACGTGTTGAGTGGCGGAATTCAACGCCAGCCTTTTTGCCTTGGTGCCAGAGGGATCGAACCCACAATCATCGGGGGACAGTCACACTCCTGTGCCCCTGCGCCAAGACGGCTCTCAAATTTATATACGTTTTCTAAAATATTTTCCCTTCCTATATATATTTTTAAGTAAACTAGATGACGAGACGAGCAAAACGCGTTTTTTGTGGTAAACATCATGCCTAACCATAATAAACCATTAGTGAACAACAGATTTCTCAACAAATAATCGGACTTTGAAATAACCCACAGACCTATTTTTATTTTAAATTACTTCCAGAATGTATATTTACGACTTCACAAACTTTATTAACACAATACTATGTTTTATGTTAATTAAGAAAGTGATTTAAAAAAAACTTAAAAATAGCAAACAAAAGAAGATAGACTAAGAGTAAGTCTCTGCTTTTACCAACGTATATAGGTATTGCGTATTTAAACCTTCCTACTAGTCTTGATATAACAATTCACATTTAACGCCTAAATTTACTTACTAATTTAAATTAAAAAAAATGACTGACCTCTGCCCAGAAGCATACAATAAGAGACGATCCCGACATCAGGAGGGGATAGTACGCTGATAGCAGACTCGTCGCCCAGCTCTCTTGGAATGCTGACTGTGGACAAATGAATGACATATAAAAAAACTCAATTAAACAGACTAATTGTAGTCGTTAATCATATGGAAAACGAATAACTGAAAGAATTAGTGCTTATTTTTTTTTTATTTACCACCACTACCTCTAGCACCAACGAAAACTTAGTGGCAACTGAACTTTTTTACTTCTATACTTATACAAACAAAATTAACCTGACTTCTAAACATTAATGAAAGTTAAACGATTGAAAGTAACTAGAGATTTTTACAAATTATGCAATAACGAGAAAATGGTTATACTTAAACTTAAATTTTCTTTTCTTTTTCCACTTTGATAAGTCAAATTTCGACTTTGTGTATAACCATTCAACACGCAATATCTCGGATTCGGGTGAAAAGTGGTGAACGAAGTGTCTTAACACTAGTTTTTTTATTTCCATTTGTTATGCAAGAAAAAGAGTGAAAGACGTTTAATTATAAATAGAGTTGAATGTGACTTTGAGATAAGACCATTAGGGCTTCCTTTGATAACGATATACATATTTATGTAGAAAGAGTTTTAAGAGAAAGTTATATAAAATCTCATTAATAGTTTTAATGTAACCCACTCACCGTTGCTATCAAAGTTACCTCGGGTACCTTATAATGTACCAATATATCATACAGAATTCTCTGCTTTCTCCATTCTACCTAGCTTAGCATTAACAAAGGTTTATTTTTAAACTATAATTACAAGTTTAAATATAATTTAAACTATCCTTACCGGTGAAACAAAGTAAGCACCGCGTATGAGCGCTGCGAGGAACGCGACGAAGTACAGCATCTTTTGCGTAGTAACTTTGCAAGCCTTGAGGAACGTGGGAGCTTTGAGCCGCCTGTACTCTGTCACCACGCATATTGTTAGCTGTACGGCGCACACGAACGCCACCATGAGGAATATACCGCCGATACCTGGAATAGATAAATAAAAAAATAATTACAGCTCTCGCGGCGCAAAGGCATGAGCGTGTGGCTTTTAATGCCACGGCTATTGGGTTCGATTTTCATTTTCTCGCTCTGGTAACAAGACAAAGTGCAACGTGTAGTTCAGCTCGGAACTTGGAAAGTGGGGAAAAGGAGTATTTTAACACTAGGTTCTCACCTCACATACACTTAGATAACTCTTTAATTTATTAACTTTAATGATCATATATTATTGAAATTACTTTTAGATTCTTGGCGAATTGCCAAATCATATAATTTATCTAACTTTAAAATGTTTATGAAAATAAAAAAAGAATCAATTCAAAGGAACGAGATATAATGAGATTGTCAACAGTTTATGTAGAAGGAACGATAACGATACTGTTAATATTTCTTATAACATTGTTCTCTACTAATCCTTATCATCTAGCAAAGCATGAAGGTACCTATATAAAGTGAGCGTTTATCGTTTACCGCCATGGTTAAATTGTAATAAAAACTCCACCGTAATATTCAAGACGTAAAGTTAACTCACGCTATATAATTACTATATAACAGCAAATAAACGTGCAAAATTTAATAGTATTAACTTTTTTAGTTAACTAAAGTAGTTTATAAACTACTTTAGTTAACTAGAAA
The DNA here is from genome assembly GCA_001486225.1 of Heliconius pardalinus sergestus. Taxonomy (NCBI): domain Eukaryota; kingdom Metazoa; phylum Arthropoda; class Insecta; order Lepidoptera; family Nymphalidae; genus Heliconius; species Heliconius pardalinus. The sequence goes on along the minus strand of FASU01017912.1, from coordinate 1,027 downwards.
ATTTCAAGTCCTTGAATAAAGCTTAACCATTCTAACGAGTCAATGTCACAGACGAAATTTGTACGAAAATAACAATAAAAGGGGTCCTTCTAAAATTACGATAAGTTTTATTTTCTTTAATGCTTCTCAGGGTCAAGGTTGTTGGAAGTCTAACGCGAGAAAAGTGCTTAATGCGAGAAAACTGCAGTAAAAAATGTTCATCTATGCTATAAGAATACTTGAACTAACGAAGAACTGACGATGAATACCTAAGTGTAAAGTTAATTTGTACACGGTATCTAGATACTTATACATTATCAATAATCCAATATAATCAAACACCAATAACCCCTTATTTGAAGTCGGTTAGTCATAAAATATAAAAAAACGCCTCGTGCGCATAATAAATTCTACTAGATCCAAACAGGCAGTAAACATTTTAACTATAACAACATCCCATTTACGAACGTGGCACGCAGTAGTAACACGAGAACATATTTATCGTTACATTCCATTGAACTGTGTTATACAATATACATATATATAAATACACATAGATACATATACATACACGTCTGTACATATATACATATACTATGTACCTGATACCTTCATATATTTGACATTACTACAAAGAACAAACCATGTTTACGACGGCCAATTGATAAAAGATACGAGTTGGGTCGATTGATGTGTTATGAATAACTCACGGCAACTTGTTTTATATACTAGTCAAAACAAAATAAGGGCCACTACGTATTTTTGCACTTTGGGTTAATTTATTCACATGAATGCAATCTTGAGTGGTTGATA
>FASU01017911.1:0-11418 GCA_001486225.1 Heliconius pardalinus sergestus | reverse complement strand
ATAATATTTTACATACATTTAAAGATTAATTCTTAATAAAAGTGGAATTAACCATATCCACACGACTCTCCGAACAAAACCACTCGCATTTCGTTATATAAACAACTAATTTGCTAAACGCAATTAATCAAAGGCAAAAAGGAAGCTCATGCCCGTACACGTGTAATTATTATGCACATTAATTAACAGTCGCTGCCCCAGAGGTGGTTACTACATAAATTATTCAGTAAGGTCCAAGACACGCAACGCCTCGTTCGAACCGCACGATAAATTACCTACGAACTGTATATGCTTATAGTTTATATATTTGCAATATATATTTACTTTTGACCTGTTTGCTAGTGTGTTAAAGTAATTATTTAATCTTAGGTGTGCTTATTTATTAGATTTTTTTATAACTAAGTCTAACAAATTATTATCGTCTAAATCTCTGACAATACATACATAATAAATAATTAATTTAAATAATTTTAAAGCAAATCTTTTAAATATACGAATATTTTTTTTATTATTATAGAAAATTATAATTTTCTTTTTTGTTCACAGCGAATGGAACCTTTCAACCTGGTATGGAGCCAAAACGACAGCGGACGGCGTACACTAGGCACCAAATATTAGAGTTGGAGAAAGAATTTCATTACAATCGGTACCTTACTAGAAGAAGACGAATAGAAATAGCTCACACTCTAGTCTTATCAGAGAGACAAATAAAAATCTGGTTCCAAAATAGACGAATGAAATGGAAAAAAGACAACAAATTACCGAATACCAAAAACGTGAGAAGAAAAACGAATCCGGCAGGCGTCACAACCACCACCACTAAGGGAGCCACACCAAAGAGTAGATCAAATAAGAACACAAACAACAACGATAAGAAGAAATCTAACAGCAATGGCCGACCAGATAGTATAGAGAATGTAACTGATAATATAATGAATGAGCTTCATTGCGTTGGTGCTCAACAGAACATGTCCCATGACCCTGCGATCAGTCCAATGTCACATCCAGGGAACCAAATGAACCCTGGACATCCGATGACGGCACATCACTTGCATATGATGGGTATGCATGCCAATATGGACCCAGCCTTGATCGCGAGCCTTTCAGCCCACGGATCGCCGATCGGCAACGCGTGTGGCACCGGCATTACTGGTAATCCACCGGTCATAAAATCGGACTATGGTCTCACCGCCTTATAATCTTTAGAAATAAAGGAGATGCTATATTTTCATTGAACTCTCATTTAACTCACCATTCCTTCGTGTTAATAATGTGTAATAAAGTGCTGTTTACTATAACTAATATAAGATAAGTGTAAGTAACTAGTGTATAACAGTCATATTTGGATGTTTGGATTAAGTGGAAAACTTTACAATGTCAAAAGTGTGATTATTTTAGGTTAGGTCTAGATACCGAGTGTTGGGTTTGTACTTTTTACTTTAAGTCATTGTCATTATATATTGCTTAATGTAATCTAATTGAAATATATATATTATAACATATTAATAAATCAGTTACCAGTTAAAGGCCTATGTCCTAAAATGTAAAGGTATTTTAAAAGTTATCTTAGTAGTTTCATTTTTATGCACTTCACAGATGATGATCTCGATTGGTAAAAAAATAAACCTTTATGCCTACACATAAACTTTTATACCTACCTTTACCTATACTAGAATTTTTATTTAAACCAGGTCAATAGTCGTATCATAGTGACGTCAATGCAAGTAAATGATTGTAAAAAAATATTTCGAGTAATTGGAAACTGGAAGAGGCAATTCTGGATATTCTAAAATTCAGATATTGGTGGAATATTTACACATTCCACTACTAAATTGTATTTCTACGAATGTAGTCCGTACGAATCGTAAACTATAATTGCAAAGTGGTTTATAAACCATTAATAAATGAACCATATTTCTTGTTTAATAAAGGTTTACAAAATTATTCCTTAGCAATATTATGTGTCTCTATTTTCTGTTATCTATTGATTTTGTTCATTTAAATCCTATACTAGAATTTTTAATAATGGGTTACTTTTCAATAAGTATAATAAAAACAATGTTTTTAATAATATCTTTTCTATTCTTAAATGTTGTTATTAATTTTATTGCTTTTGTATTTTTATATAACATTAAGATTTGGAGTCACTTGTCTGTATAAGCAATAAGCTTTAATACTTTAATTTTGTAAATGTGTACTTTTAAGCCTTGAAATGTTCTTTCTTTAATTTACATGTGTATATTTGCTACGTTTTTTTTAATTGTATCATATATAACACTTTTAGTATACACTATGAAATGGGACAATGTGATTTAGGCAATGACTTAGGATTAAGTACAAAATAAATATAATTTTAAATGGAAATTGTTTTGTAACTAAAATAGGAAAAAAAATGTGAATATAAAACCAATAAAATGTAGTATAATTATAAATTATTCATCATTTTCATTCAAAATCCCCTAAAGTTAATAAGACTAATATAATAAACTAAGATAACTAATACACTAAAATCAATTATAAAATTAAAAATAGTATTTTTTTAGTAATACGCAAGGAAAAATAAATTGAAATAATTTTCTGTATTGTGCAACTTTTAGCGGAAATCTTAAAATTTGTAAAAATCAATATGAATTTCGATTTGTTCGATTAAAATTCTAAAGATATCTTTACTACGACAACTACAGATAGGCGCTACTACGCCTTAAAAAAAATAATTGCAAGAGCTAATATTTGAAGAGATACATACATGCAAACGACAGTCACCTATTCCCATTTAAGACACATTTCTATGTTATTTATACTAGGACAAAAGATAGTAGATGGACTTAGTTGTAAGACATTCCGTTCTCCACTCTCCGCCAAACTTCGAAATATTGCTTGTTGAGTATATCCGACGATAAGCTTTTGATTAGTTGAAAGTTCATTTTACCAAAACGGAGAAATGAAAATAATTGCAAGTTGTCCCTCTAAATGAGGATCAAATCCACACTTTTATCTCATGTAATGATTTTTTTTAGCTTCACCTTGTATTCTTCACATCGTAGGGTAGGCAAAAGGAACACAGCAACCTGGGAACCTACGGTCACTACACTCCATCCCAATTAAGAGATTTTCGTTTCCAATTTTCCGTCGAATTTCATAGGCGAATGATTTCTATTGAATGGCGGACATCAGAGAGAAGAAATGAAAATATTAATTTCATTTCCTCGAATCAAACCCACAACCTATCAGGTTTACAAAAACACGCTGGTACTGCGCCACGAGGGCACGTCTGACCTCAGTTATTTCATATAGCTTTTATCTAGTGCAATAGCTAAAAGCATCCTTTACACTCGAACAGCCATTCCTATATCATATCAGAGACTTGCGCCATTTGTATCGAATGAAATGAAAGCAAAAATAGTAATGTATTCGTTGAATGTGAAGTCATCAATCAAAGTCGTAGGCTTATTGTGTGGCCGGCACGCAACGCATCCACTCGCGCCTTACGGGGGCCTTGCGGGGGCCTTACGGGGGCCTTGACGCGTACTTTTATCATTTCGATACAAAGCCAATGCTGAGATTCTCCTTTGTTTGGAATAAGATCAGCGTGTTTTTTTTTTGTATGTTTTCTATGTTTTTAGATTAGACTTTCTGTTTTATCTTGGTGTAAGTATTATTGTTTATTGTTGAGTTAGGCTTGTGCTTTATGCTTATTATTATAAAAATCGTTCAAAGCCAGTTGTGGCTTAAGGGCACAAGCATGCGACAAGTTGTGAGTTCGATTCCCACTAGAGAAAATGAAATATGTAATATTTAATTTCCGTTTAGTTCCGCTACTACTCCGCTTCTACTCAACATGCAATGAATCCGGAAGTGTCTTAATGGGAACGGAGTGTATTAACACTGGGTTCCCGGGTTCTCTCTGCTTATTCTGCTATGTACAGGATACAACTTAAAGTAAAAAAAACGTAAAAAGAAGTTGTATGTACATACAACACATGTAATTTTGTAAGGATCTTTCACCGTTTCACTTCATTTTTTCAAGTAGGTAATCTACGTAAGTATTTCTAAATTTTAACAAGAATCAAAGTTATAAATATATTCTAAAACTTTATAGATAAGTTACATAAGTCAATAATATAATTATTTTTCTAACTATACTAAAAATGAACCCACACACGTATAAGCTTTACACAATAAGCTCTAACAATGACTCAGCTATAACAACATAGTTTTCCTTACTTTGCAAATTAAACGCATTATTATAAATCTATGGAAAAAAAGGTTTAGAAAAAAGTTGCAAAAACTAAACGTCATTTACAAAAAGATATTTTAACAGCAGTATGTACCGGCGCGTTAAAGAGTTAAAATTCCTAAGATTTGAATTGAAAAACAAAAGTTTTTTTAAAGAAATTTGTATGCAAATAATAGGATTACGCTACTGGCGCTCTTTGACGGATTTATAACAATTAGTTTTTGTTTATTTTCTTGAAGAACATGCCCCGAGGGATGCTATTGTAAGTACCGTTAACGGTAGCTATCGTTTTTGCTAATCATTTTAGTGTTGTAATACCATTATGGGACAGTTAAAACTTCGTGATGGAGTGCGGTGGTGTGGGTTCAAATACAAAGTATATATTTTTTTAAAAAAATTGGTTTGCGTATAACGAATTAAGCCTGATATTAAGCGTTGATTTCTCAGTTTGTCAAATAAATATAGAGCACATGGGTGATTAATTTTTATTTTCAGTTCCATGTTGTATCCAGTGTGCATATAGCAGAATAGGCAGAGGGAAAAGAATGTTAAGATATTCCGTTCTCCACTTTCCGCGGAATTTTCCAGATGTCCTGAATTGCGTGGTGGAACTCAACGCTGCGCTTTGTCTTATTACCAGAGCGAAAAAATCAAAATAATAATAAATAATAATCCATTCTCCACAGTGGGAACCGAATCCACAACCGTCGTTGCCTTTCGCGTTCGCCTTACGACTGGCCTCTAAAATGTTAATAAAAATATATTTCTGATTATTCCTTACATTATTTTTATAGATTCAACAATAAATATGTATGATTGATGCTTCAAACATTATTTACTTGATAGGTCTCGACTGTTCCATCAAAGTTATCAACAATATTAAGATATGATGTCAGCGAGCATTGTAGTTATGTCTAGATATTGCTATATCTATACAAATCTAATGACCATACTAGAAACATTTTCTTGTAAAACATGAATGTTAAGTACAAGGTTTCGCTATTTAATTATATTTAAATACGTATTAAGTTTGACTCCGTATCCTTCCACCAGCAGAATAGGAAAAGGGAAGTGTTTAAACACTACGTGCCTCATTTTCTGCCGAATACTTGAAGACTTTGCTTCGACACCAAAGTGACATTATACGTTTATATCACAAAATCTTCAAATATGTCTGTCCAATGTCACTCACACTTCATTCCTTACTCCATCTTTTTTTTATCTTATTCTTTATATCTTTTTATAAATATTTAAAACTTTTACAGATAATCCATTGAGGAAGTCGTTATTTATATCATTGAGTTATTAAAACCATTATTTATTACCGATATTATCATTATGCATATTCTTTGATCTTTGACTACAAATGGTCATTGTTAGCACAACATGTTTTATCTGTCACCATCTATGTTAATTTAATTCTATTTTTTATGTCGTAAATAATGATAATATAATGATTTAACTGTTATATATAAATAACGTTTTTAATTGCTACCTTTCATAATTTTTTATAATTAATTATTAATTTTTTACGTTTGTTTCCATGTTATTTTCAATAAGCCAAATTGTAAATAATACTAATATCATAAATGTGAAAATTTGTAAGGACGGGTTACACTTTCAAGTAAAACTATTCAAAATATTGAGATGAAACTTTGCAGTAACAAAGCTTATAAATATATCAGAATGACACATAGTTTACAATTTAATGTAAACATTTTGTAAAATTTGGCTATAGTAAAACAATCAGTTGACGCGGGCGAAGCCTAAGCGGCTTCTTCTGGGTCGCTACTGCTAAATAAGTCTAGAGAAAATCTCACACAAAGTACTGCAAAGATATATTTATATAGATAAAAAAGTAATGCTAATATCAATAACTATCTACTCTTATTCCTATATTTCGGATACCTAAGGGAAAACAGTGTATAAGTTCAGAAACAAAGGAGCGGTAAGTAAAAGGCCTGTTGGCTATTTGGCAGGTGAGTCCCGAGCGATGCCGGGGTCCCTGGGGAATGCTTAGGAAGTGTTGCGGTGTGATGACTTGCAGAAGTCTTCTAAGATAGCGGTGTTTTGAAGAATTCTTCTGTGAAGGTATACGTTGAGATTTAGAAATGTTTAATTATGAAATTCTTTTCTATTTTAACTCGTTTTGAAGGAATTATTGTTTTTTATGATATTTTTAAATTTGTTATTGAATTATTTTTGGCTAATAAATCCAAATCTTATATCATCTTAATAGAACTGTTACGAATGATAAACATAAATATCTTTTTATAATTTTTCATTATTATATGAAGATTTATAGATACTCACAAAATAGTTACGTGAAAATGTTACTGAAGATATATTTGTCTGAAAACGCAACGGTTGTGGGTGCAATTTCTACTCTGCAGAATAATTTTTTTTCATTCTCGCCTAAGTAAGACGAAAAACCGCGGCATCTAGTTCCGCCGGGAACAGAGTTTCATAACACTAGGTTCCTTCTACGTACCTTCCGGGGTCTCCAGTAACTTATCACTGGATTCCTTCTGCATACTCTTTAATAGACGAAAAATGTACCTACTTATGAAAAGAAAATGGGCATAATAGAAAGTGTTCCAGATTGTGAGAAAATAATAAAAGAAAGTCGTAGTTTCAGTTAGTATGTTCCATTAGGAATTATGTTAAGGCTAAAAGTAGTAGCTACAGCCTCCAGAAAGCGACAAATTTCAATATATCGTTCGAAATATCCCCTCAAGCATATTTTAGAAGGTCTAAATCATAAGCTTAGAGCGATAGCGTTTTTCTCACATTTTTTGTATTTAGCATGTTAGACATAGCCATACTATTAATAAGTCTCTTAGGTATCAGCTTTTCGTTACATTTACAATAATAATAGGGTATTATACCTGTTCCATCTATGTCTGTAAGATCGTACGAAATCATAAATCATTCCGTTCGTTCCATATTATATTTTTTATTTGAACCAAGTCACTTTTACTTGAGGCAAGTAACGTCGTAAGAAACTTGTAATCCGGGCTGGAGTCGATCTTGGAACTGCAGCGTACGTGAGATGACGAGGAGAGAGGGTCGCGAAGTAGATTTTTATGTTTCGATCAGAACTAGGGAATATAAATTGGATTTTATTTCCTTTTTGCTTGAAATTTTGTATGTATTCCGTCTCACAATATTACCTTCTAAAAATGTTTCAAGTAAAAAAAAATATTTCTATAGTAAAATAAAATTTAATATTTTATCGCAAAACATTTTGGAAATTATACAAATGAATGAATGAAATTGTTTTATTTAATTTTAATTACACAGACTTTGATTAACACATTTTTAAATGATTTTGATTTAAATTACCTATATAAAAAAGAAAAGCTAGTCTGTTTACTAATAAGGATAGATAGAGGGAACTTGGGAACCTAGTATGAAGACACTTCGTTCCCATTAAGACACTTCCCTTCCGCATTTTCCGTCGAATTCTCTACTTAAATAATATAAACTTTATTTTTCATACCCACATTTTATCAAACTAGACAGTGCACCCTACATATAAATTTAACTATTATAAAAAAAGAATCAAAAGAAAACAGAAACATTTTCATTTTCATCATAAATACAGACTTATGAAGATTTTAAAAATTCACCCAACTGCAAAACATTCGTTCCGATATCTCACCCTCTCTTATATACATACATATATAGTTATACATAAGTTATATACCAAACATCAGTACAGCTCATATTCGTATCTCGCCGGCAGACAGGGCTTTGTGCCCTTCTGTAGGGCTGTGTTGATGTGTGTGTTGATTTCCCGACGCCGCCTGGTATTTGCAGGGCTGCCAGCTGGAAGGTTATATTCAGAAATATATTTTTTTATTATTTTTAACTTAAATTTGTTAATTAAATAACAAATTACTTAGACAATCTTATAGCAACTTCAGCAAAAGAAAGAAAATATTTTTAAATTGTATTGTTTTGATTTTCGGGGAGAGCGTTCAACGGAGAGTCTTAACACTAGGTTTCCTCTGTCTTCTCTGCTATACAAAAGAATAGTTATTATAACAAAGAAAAGACAAAGAATAGTCATTATAAGTATGTCTTGGAAATATTAACTATCTATATAACGTGCAACCCTACACAGCTGTCATCTGTTTCATTCGTAGGGCACGCTCACACGCACACCGAGGGGTGCGCCGCGGCGTGGTGGGGTCTATTAAGTTCCTTTCTTTTCACTAAAATAATTTTAGGGGATGGTTTCACTTGGATATTTTTCTAAGGGTCCTCAGCCATGCTTCTGTTGAATACGTTCGCCATGCAATTTGAGAAATGGCTGTTTGTGTAGGGTGCATTAACTAGTAGTTGAGACGTCGGTGACAGTGTTTGGTAGATATTTTATTTCATATACAATACTCTCTTTTATATTTTTACTAATATATAAATTTCTACATAGTAAGACTTTAATAGGTATAGAGTAATATTTTAAAATTATTAAAAATTTTAAAAATATATAAATATTTATTTAATATATAAATATTTATTTAATATATAAATATTTATTTAATATGTACCTAATATATGTTTTGTATGCAACTAACAAATTATAACCCATCCTTGTATATTTATGTTTATTTTAAATATATGATCGATTAACATGATCGAGTGATGACAGTATGAGCAGAGCGCTATTATGATATCATTTTTATGTTTAACCTTTTCCTGTGGCTTTGTTTGCCTCAAAGTGTTTTCTCTATACATCTTAGTTATTTTACTATTTTAAACTATTTTAATTAAGCTATTTATTATATCAAATTATATTTAAAAATTGCAATTTTTATACAAGAAATTAATTATATTTAAAAAAATCTAATGATTTCGCGCGATCCATGAAATCAGCTGTAGATTCAACAGTTTCGTCGAAACTAAATATGGTATTTTGAAGATTAAGAAAAACCGATAACATCGGGCAAGCTTTCGCTGAAATATTTTTAATCAAGGTTTTTACCTGCCTTTGCCGCGGGAACGAACCGACCTGTCAATCTCACAAATGGTAGATTAAAAACATCTTTACTTTTTTTAGCATAATACTACCTCCAAACCTTGGGCCAACGCTCCAGCTTAAAGTTTTTACTAACTTCTAAATCATTGGCTAGTATTGGTCCAACATTTGAGAAGGCTTTAGGATCAAGAAATTATGTGTTCTTGAAAAAAAAACGAATATGATTATATGGATAGGTTAGATAAAAATTTGACGAAGGTTGACGGTGAGAAACTTTAACTATGTATGCTGAGCTCTTTACCTGAATACGTTCTCTTAAGAACATATGCATATAAAGTTAGACTTTACACACTTTTATATAAATTCTTATATGTGTATTACAGAAAAAAGATTATTAAATGAATAATTAAAACTAAGATTAATACAGATTACACGTACCTATAGTACATATATATTTCTAAAAACCTATTTTCTAAAAATAAACAAATTTTTGCTCAAGCTGTTTTATGTAATAGAAACATCTGTTTGTAACAAGTTTATCGAGATCGTAATTAACAATAACTTTAAATTGTTATCTTAAATTTCTAACGATGCCTACTTATTCAGGCTAAAACTAAAATAAACTTAATTTAAACGGACCTAAAGCTTAGTTTTACTTAAAATAAAATCGATAATAAGCTATTTATTAGCCAAGTTATAGGCAGGTGTTGGAATTGTGCTGACTCAGCACAGTGCCACCGGTAGTTTGTGGTAGCGGATTCGTTCCTTCGATCACGATTTACATGTCAGTTGCGCCGCTTGATATCAGATTGTGTTCAACTTTTCCAACTATGCTAGTCATCGTTTGCGTATAATTCTTAGAAAATACGATTATTAGATACAATACAGATTAAGTTGACATTTAAATATAGAAATAAATGTTGTTTTGGACATATGTTTCACGTAATACGTTCTTAATAGATGTTTTTTTCAGTTAATTCTATGTATTTCTTAAAAAATAATACTTTTCAATAGTATGTAATATTTATTGTATAGATACATCATTTTTAATAATCATTATTTTTTCGCTCCGGCTCCAAGGCAAAAGCCCGGCGTTGAGGTTTGCGGAAAGTAAGGAGCAAAAAGTCTTAACACTAGGTTCCCGGCCGGGATACAGCTTAAAGCTTAAAGATAAATTAGAAAAAAATAAAGAAATAATTGTAAAATTAATTATTTTTACGACTCAGCCTATATGAAAATATATCATACTATGGTGACTGGTCCGAATGGGGCCCATTCGACGGGTCCGTTATGAAGACGGACACGTCAATTTGAGCCAATAACTACTAATATACTATGTAATACATACCCAGTAGACAGTTACCGTCCACGATGCTTGTATTAGTTGATGTTATATGGAATTTGGTATTTGAATTTTTATCAGGGAAAGTAGAGTGCAATGATGTTTAAAAAGGTTTTTAGACGTGTGCCTTTTGAGATTTTTATGAAATTTGAAACTTATCTATTTCTTTTCTTAATCTTACAGAGATAAATTACATTCAATATCTATATTAGTAATGCATAGTATGCATCTATGGCTTAAAATACGAATTCATAGATATTCTTACGAAGAAAATCTAAATACTAATAGATATAGTAGAAGCTAATAGAAGCTTATTCAAATAGGTAAAAAGATAACCAAGCCAAACATTATGTTTACTGCAGTTCAAGAAATATATACAATGAAGAATACGAAAGAAGAATACAATAACTTTTAAACTAACAAAGACATTATAAAGATTATCCTTCATAAGTAGTGCATTTTCTTTTTAAAAGTCACGCTGAAATATTTGTCTTCATTTGCGTGACGTCTCAATATTGGTTGGTGTTGGTAATGCAGGACATGGCAATAAAGCACTTGAACTTGTAATTGAAATGAGGAAATCTGATATTGCAAATTGTTTTGAACAGCTAAGAATGGTTTAATTACAAATGGCAGTTTAAAATTTAGTAATTTAAAAAAAAATGAGGGTATGTATATTTTTAAGGCTTCGCCTCTAACAAACTATGCTAGGTTAGATAACGGTAGGTATATACTTTTTAATAAATAAGACTCTTCAATAAGGCTTTCCGCGTCAGTACAATAGAAATAGATGTAGATGCAATTCTATTTATTTCTTTTATTTTACATTTGAGGTTTTGGTATTTAAGATAAAGT
>FASU01017888.1:0-14319 GCA_001486225.1 Heliconius pardalinus sergestus | reverse complement strand
TACATCAGTAGTAAGCGTCCTGTAAAACAATTATAAAAGAGAGACGAAAAAACAATAAAATGTTTAAATTGTGTATAATTGAGAATGGAGGCGCCGGGTATCGATCCCGGTACCTCTCGCATGCTAAGCGAGCGCTCTACCATCTGAGCTACGCCCCCTCTTAGCACACAGGCAACATTTTATCAAGAGAATTCAACAATTCAATGTCTATTTAGCTAACGCTAGTACTAATAAATGTATATAAGGTACTATATAAAAAAGAAATATTTATTACTACGAGAAAACGAAAAATGGAGTATCTTGACACTTCACTCTGTCTACCTGTACCTTGCTACGAGTATACGGGAAAAGCCGTGACGCTGTATATTTATAAATAGGCTGAATGGCTAGTAAGAGAAATGATGAAGCTTTAAATAATAAAGTCTTAAATTCCGATTTATCTTTAAGTTTCTTAGTATTTATACATAGATATGCTTCAACAAATAATAATAATTCATTCTCCGCAGAGGAATAGAATCCACACCCATCGAATTTACAATGGGCCGCTGCGCCAGGACAACCATAACTATTAATGTATATTATCTTATAGTTTATATTTATAAATTTCTTTGAAAAAACAAAATATCAAAACTGTCCTTGATCTCAAAGTGAGTGCTTACAAGAATATTTGAGAAAAGTTCAGAACGCTCAGCCCTTGATGTTTAAGCGACATAGTTTTAATGAATCTTCTTTGAAATATATATTCAAGTTGGTAAAGTTTCGTCATCAATGTTTCGTAATTTTATTTAATGTATATTATATTGCTTTATTTTTAGACCATTAAATAATTTGTATCAAAAGTCTGAATAATGTTGTCATGGTTCTAAGGTTTATTTAAATGGTAGAGCTTAGTTGAATGATATTTAGTTTTTTTTTAAATTTTTTTTTAGCTTGGGACAGGTAGAGGGAATCTGGGAATCTAAATAAAAGAAAAAGAAAAGTGAAACATATTCTGTTCACATTATAATATAAAATTCTTTGGATTGTTAGGTCGAATTTCGACGAGGTACCTTATGATAAAATGTCATGGCAAGCGTGAGACTATAAACGGGGTAGGTTCTGGATTGGATTCCCACTTGAATGATGAATGATGAAATAGGCGCTTGAGTTAAGTTCCGCTACTTAATACGCAGTGCCTCTAGAATTGAGCAGAAAGTGGGAAACGGAAGTGTCTTAATGAGAACGGAGTGTCTCAAAGTTAACACTAGGCTCCCAGGTTTCCTCTACCTACTCTGCTTTGCCTCTGCTCTGCCCTATATCCTTATAGGGTGAAGCTAAAAAAAAGAATGAAAACGCTTTCGAATATTAAAATGGACGAAAATAAAACTTTTACTATTAATAATCTAAATAAATTCTAAGTAAAAATCCAATCACAAAATCTAAAGGTCATCAATAACTCAACAGAATTAAGTGTTTCCATAAAACTATACATTCAATATTCTATTCTATTAGCTTAAAAGGCTTTCACTGGAACCGTTTTCATAATAAACACGTAACGCAGATTAACAGTTTAGATGTCAATTTGTATAATGGACCATAAAATAAAGCTGGGAACCCGCAAACTTATGACGTTACAGTGTTTGAATAACTTGAAAATTATATTCAGTATCACGCTTCATCCCGCGTCTAATATTTAATCCCCTAATGTATCTTACATTAGTGTTAAGACACTCTGTTCTCCGTTTTTTTTGGATGATTTGGGGACTTTGTAGTGGAGTTTAACATCGCTTTTTCTTTATCGGAGTGTGGAATTAAAATAATTTAAAAATAGCGAATCGAACTAACAACCATTGCATTTAGAGTCAGACGTCATCTCACTGTGTCAAGATGGCCAAAAATTATGTATTGCATATTTATTTTCATTTTTTAGATTCGTAGCAGTTTAGGCAGATTTAATCTAGGCCTGGTGGGTGAAGTATAGTCGCATAATATTACTATTACATATTACTCTTACAGAAAAAGGCAATTTATATCGTTAACTTATCTTTATAATTCGTTTAGTATTACTAAATACTGTGAACGTAAACGTATTTGATTAACCAACTTCAAAAACGAAGAGACTCGACTGTTTATTTTTTTGTATGTATTTTAAATTTGAATCTATATAAAGTGCAGTTAGAAACTACTAAAACTGAATATCCTAAAGTAATTTTGTAGACCATATAATAATCGTGCCAAATTGAAGATTTATCGTCCCTGACGACCGCTCTATTGGCGCACGTACTCTGTAAATTATTCGCTTAACACCTGATCATTGCGGTATTACCAAACATAATAAATGGGTGAACATGTATGTGGTCATATGCTTAAAATACCTTTAACATAGTAATTTTTTTATATTCATTAATTTTTAATATTTCCAAAATATACAAGAGTGCTTCGCGTTTAACTGCTTTTTATGTTAAAATTTATACTGAAATTGGGGAACTGAATGAATTGAAACAATCTCTGAAAGAACGCTACAGTTGTATTAAGATTGGAATATAAAGACTTAATATAATGAAGCGCAGCGTTGAGTTCCGCCACGCAATGCCTCAAGAATTCAGCCGAAAGTGGGGAATGTCTTAATGGAGAACGGAGTGTCTTAACACGAAGCTCTCAGGTTTCCTCAGGCTATCCAGTTGTGTGGGATACAGCTGGGTATGCAACAGCTGGATAGGCAGAGGAAGTGTGGGATATAGCGTAAAGCAAAAAAATATAAACATTCCTCCGATTGGGGATCAAACTCACTAGCATCACGTTAGACTTCACTGTGCGACAGTCTTAATGTATCACATAATTATAACTTTACTATATAAATCTGCATGTAACAACCAGTAGAATAGAAATAAATCACAAGTAAGGCCATTAGGCCGGTAGTCCATGCCATGCGATAAATTCCGCCAGCGAATTAAGGAAGCGCACCCTGAATTTGATATGCGTGAACCTTGACCTTTGCGGGAATCCTCTTATTTTAGAGCGAGTGGTTGTGATGACATTTTATTGTAAGATATGGTAATGGTACTGCTAGGGTATTTAATAGCCTAGTTTTAAATAATCTATAGAAAAAATATGTAAAATGTCGATGTATCGGTAACGGAAAAATTCTTCGAGAACACAGTATCGACGATACTGAAGTAAAGTCACTTAAAAGCCTTATCCTTTTACCCCTGGGAGGCATGAAGAGGCTGACAGGTAATAATAGAGGAGGCGAAGGAGGTATGTTGACTGTAGCCCCGTTAGTCGACCCGTTCTCCGTGGATACTCACCAAAGATTAAGGGTGCCGTTAAAATACACCAATATCCACAGTGGAGAAATGAGTCCATTTCTTTTTTTTATTCTGAACTGACTAAAATTTGAACTCCCGATCAGTATATCACAATCGAGCTATAAAAATATTGAAGATATGATTTTTTGATAAAATAGTAATTGATACAAGCAAAGTGACATTCCAGTTTTTCAATTATACTAATTGAAATATGCGCGCTGTATAGTATTGATATAATTGAGGTCGCGTGGTTTTTCAACAAGAAATGATGTTGTGCATTTTTTTTAATTTTCAATTTTTATTTCTATTTACGAGAATTTTCGGGTTAGGAGGAGTTTTATTTAATTTCTTAATTATCCAATACGCCTATATTGGATGCACAGCATCATTTCTTGTTGAAAAACCTTAAATAAGTCACATATAGAACATTAAATAAGTCTCGAAAATTCTACAGAGCGGAAAAGTGGGGAATGATGATGAAGATGATTGTTTCACTTTCACACAAAAACTGCTGAACAGATTTAAAGAAATTTTGCAATACTCAGCTTAATAGATTAGAATAACACATAGATTACAATATATGTATACATATTTTACTGGGTAAAGCCAAATTATAACAAGATGTGTAAGCGGGCGAAGCCGCGCGCCGGTTGCTTGTTATTTAATATGTTCATTTCCGCGCTGTAGTAAAAGCGCAGCGTTGAATTCACTCAACATAGTGTCTCAAATAAAATTTAAAAAGTGGAGAACAGAGTGTCTTAAATTTTTTTTCTTCAAAAAAGCTTAAAGCTACTGTTTTATTACGAGAGCTCAGTGATTTGCCTCTACGCTCTTTATCTCTACGAAAAGTATGATGTGCGAGGATAAAAAAGGCTTTCAAATTTATTAATATAACGAGTATGGTAGGTTACGTTCCACAGCTTTTTGCTATTTGCCAGTGACGTGTGTATTAGTACAGAAATTCTTGAAATGAAATGGGGCGCTATCTGGATGTGATATGCGTCATAGCCTTGACCTTTGGGATTATGCTATATCGAAGCTGGAATAGAAAGGATTAGTTCTTATATTTGAATATTTCTATGATGGTTTAATATTATTATTGATTCGAATAATTATTTAATTGGGAAAAGAGCTTTACGTATTTTAACATTATAAATTACTTTAATAAAATATTATGGTATAAAAATGGTATACCTTTTTTTTGCTTCACTGCATAGCGGAGTCCCTATTAAGACACTTCCTTTTCTCACTTACCGGCGAATTCTTGAGGCATTGCGTGTTTAGTGATGGAACTCAACGCTTTATCTCATTACAAGAGTGAACAAAAGAAAATATTAAATATCTTATTCCCTCAAATGTGAATCGTATCCACAACAATCACGATAACAGTCGCACACTTTTATCCCGTGTCGTTGGCTTTCATATTAGTAATATGTAAAAAAATATGAATACTTATGCTTCGTTACTTATAAAAGTTTTTTCTTTTTTAAAATAGCTTCATAATGTTCTTATCATTATGTAATACAAAACAGTGTGAAGGCTACGCTATCTGCATACAAACGCGTGAAGTTTCATCCACGACCTTTACATACTGGCTCAAAACCAATTATAACATAGAAATTTGACATAGATTGTTTTTAAAATATATCGATAGTTCGAGTCAGTACGTCATTATTCTGCCTCTCGTAAGGTGTATAATTATGATAGTGTTTAAAATCAGTGTCATTGCTGAAACTATGCGTTAAAAAACATGTACAAGTGCGTATAAGTGTAAAGTATCATATAGAAACAAGTGTGTATAAGTGTAAAGTGTACGAAGCATGTATATGTGAAAGAGGAACAATAAATCATGGTTATTAAGTACCATCTTATAATATACTTCCCTCTTGACATTTTGAAGGAGGAGGAGGTACTGTGGTAAGTGTACTATTACTAAGATTTCTCTTTGAATTGTCTCTTATAAATTCCTTATTTAGAATCTCCTAGTTTCACAATTATTCTTTCTTATATAGATCTCTTTTCTTTGACATACATATACTACTAAAAATATCTGGATCCTAACAATACATTCATTATCCCTTACACCTACTCTTCGTCCGTCGACCGATCATTGATTACAGATGATACTTCATGTATGGCGGTTGACAGATAGATGGACAGAAGAGTCCTATACTCACAATCTTTCTGAATGATATTTATTTACACAAAGTAAACCTGTAAAATCGACTGGTTGTGTGTTCGATCCCCAATTAACATTTTGGAAGTGGTATTTCACATTTAAGAAAGAAAACACGTAGTTATGTTACGCCACCAAAGCCGTTGTGTTGAAAATAGGCAGCAAGTAGAAAATAAATTGCCTTAACAATAGATTTTCTTGGAATATTACAACTATTCTAAATTTAATCTCTATGTATTATTTATTATAAACTAAAACAACTATATTAGTAAAGTCTAAATAATTTGAAGGTTCTCGCAAATGTGAAAAGTTGGACGTTTTCCGTTCAATTAACGATAGCAGCACGTAAAGCGGTCGTTTTTCAAAGTCATTTTATCGTAATTACTTATTTGTTGTTTTAAAGCATACCTTTTTATAACTCTAAAGATTTAAAAAAAATGTATAGTCGCTATTTTGACATATTTATAGGGTTCCGCAAAAGGAAAAAAAGATTTCGGGAAATTTCGGGCAAGTCTCGATGTGCGAGTCCGACTTGCACCAAAGCGATTTTTTTTATTTGGACGATAAACGTCTTAAGCCATAATTTTACTTCCTTGCACTGTTATGAAGTGCGACCTTGAGGTCCGCTACTTAACACAGAATCTCTCCTTTGCGGTGTGTGGGGAATGGGGTGTGCTAATACTAGATTCCTTCTGTGAAGCTTAAAAAAAAGAATTCATTTTAAGCCTGAAACTGCGTATTATCCCACTTAAAGGTACATATCGAATGTTGATAACGAATTAATAGGTCTAGCGCGACGTTGCATTGAACCTGTCAACAGGTTTCAATATTGGATGGAAAACAAAGGTCAGTGTATCGGACGTTAGGTTCCCTCTGCCAGTTCTGTTATATAGGCAAATAAACCGGCGAAATCAACCCTATAAGGGTCTTTTCTTTTTGAGGTACGGAACCCTTAAAAGAAACTAAGTATTTAAAGTAACAATTATGAATCCATATTATATATCCATATTTATTTATTAATAAATAAATATACGCATTTAAATTAAAGGTGAATAGCGCTAGTAGTCCGACGTTAATAAAGTAAATTACGAACGCACCTTACTGAGTCACCTTAGCTTACAGGTTGTTTTTAAAAGTATAAAAAAATATTTTTTAGTATTATTCTTCGAAAAATAGTTGTTTAAAATGTACGCTGATTTTGGGTCAAAAGCCGCATGCATGCAGTGAGGAGGAGGAAATAATAATATACATTATAATAAAATTATTTCACGTGATATTGTTTGTTCATCTAAATATAATATAACCTTAACCTAATAGGATAGCATTAATGCTATTGATTGATATAATTAAGAAAATACAATGTAATCGTGATATGGTTTCACGATTTACTTTTACAATTTTATTTTTATATAATAAACTTAAAATTATAAAAATTATGATTGCCTGATATGAAGCATATTGAGGATATGGATATGGAGGAATCTATGAGGCAATTTTTTGATACCAGTGTTGACAGAGGGGCACAAGCTTGCGACTATACTGAGGCAAGGCGTGGCGTTGAGTTTCAGAGAGTCGGCAACGGAAGTGTCTTAATGGAAACGGAGTGGACTGAACACTAGGTTTCCAGGTCCTCTTTGCCTATCCTGCTATGTGCTGGCTGCAGCGTAAAGCTAAAAAAAATATACAATTTCCTTCTATGAATTCAAAATTATTAATGATATTAAACATATGTGAATGTTTAATAGAATAGATAAAAAAAACAAAATTGTACGTTCATCTGTTAAAAATGTTTCACTCGGCTCTTGTTAAAAGATTATCTCAATTAATATAAAAAGCTTTGAACTCACTCGAAAATTCACGGTCGAGTGGAAAATATAAAGTGATTACAATATTATGAACATCGATGAGGTTGTGAAACGAAAAAAATATAAAAGAAAATATTTCCCTTCAATTAGAGGCTGGAGACTTTGTGGCTTATCACTCTGTTCTTTAATTTTTTTTGAGATATGCAGGTTATCTACAATTTGATACATCGTATAACAAAGTTTCGACACTCGACAAATGTCTCGAAAATAGGGCGACTTACTTTCTTTCTTTTCAGCTTTATTTTGTATCCTGCATATAGGAGGGTAGGCAGGGGAAACCTAGTGTCACTCCATAACCCATTTTCCGCCAAATTTTCGAGGAATTGCGATTTGAGTGGCGCAACTTAACGCCGCGCTTTTGTCTTATTATCAGAGCGAAGAAATCTTACTAAGTAATAATTCATTCCCCGAGTGGGGATCAAACCCACTACCATTGCGATACAGTTACACCCTTGTGCCTCAACGGCCCCACATATTCACATAAATAAGGTGTTTTATTTATATTAGTACAGCCTGTATATATTGATAGAAGGTATGGCGTAATACCCAAGAGGATCGTTAGCTAGGTTCAAGGGAATCGACAGTCGGTCCCACTTATAACATTTAGTACCTAGTTATAATTGACATGACATGTCTCTTTTTCTATGTAAGTTAGTAATTTGTCAAATTACACTAATTTTGACCATCCCGAATTTAATTAATATTTATAATGTTATAATTGAGGGCGTTGTAGCGCCGCCTTTAAACGCAAGATATCATTATGTTGTCGGACCGGTAATCTTCATAGATTACCGGTCCGACTTGAAAACAAAGGCAGTGTTGGTTTCGCCATATTTATTTTAACAATGGTTGGAAAGTTCAAATTGGAGAATAAGCTACTTTTATATTACATTTCGTGATAAAATACAGTGTTCTACGCCGCATAATTCCAATGATGTTAGCCAATAAGTTACAAAAATCTTTACATATATAGAGATTAATTTCAATTACTTATCGGTTAAAAAGCGAATTCGATTAACCAGGCCGTTAACAGTTATCGCGTTTGTTTCCGTGTCGATCGTGTTCGTGCACGATAAAAAGTTTTAACACATTTTTATTTAAGCTTTTTCCAATAATATTTTTTTATTTTAAAGCAAGTATGTAATATAGTGGTGGCCAAACGCAATAGGTTATGGGTTCAATTTCCACTTGAAAAATAGATATATTTAATGTTTTTATTTCCTCGCTCTGGAAATGAGGCAAAGAACTGACTAAACATCAGAGTTCGCAGGAACGTGTCTTTATGAGAATGAATTGTTTTGACACTAGGTTCCCGGGTTCCCTCTGCCTGCCCTAATATATACTGAAGTATACAGAAGAAGCTAAAAAATTAAACAACTACTTTGCGTAATCTTAGTATTTCACAGATATAGTTTAAGTCCTTCGAATGGAAGGAGTAAAATCAAAGAAAGTTTATCCTTTTTATTTTATTCAGAACTTCACCAAAGCAAGAAGCTACTATCTTTATTGGATTTCTAGTTTATCTGCGACTGCACTGGTTACCAAATGGAAAGTTAAATTAAGGAAGTTTCCAATACAAAAATACTTTGAAATTTAATGCATATTCTTTATTATTATATCTTGCAAAGAAATAAATAAAAAAACTTATAATTAAATAAAAAAAGGAACCTAGTGTTAGGACACTCCATATCCCACTCTCCGAACAATTTTTGAGAACTTTTTTATAGAGCGTACTTTTCAACTGGAATATAGAAATGAAACGATTTAAATGTAGTCATTCCACCGTGTGGGGATCGAACCCAAAACCATCACGTTTATAGTCAAAAACCGTACCACTGGGCTACAATGGCCTCAATAATTATTATAACTGTTACTAATAAATTGTTATCTTCTAAAGAGATTTAAAGTATCCAATGTCAAATCTAAAGTACTAGTTTTAAATTTAATTGCACGTAATTATTGTCGATTCCCACTTATCTGCGTTAGGGGAATTGATTCAACAATGTACCTACATATGGCGTATTATATTTGAAAGAATATATTTGTTAAGGCCAGTCGTGGCATAGGGTCTTAACTGTGCGACTGTAAACGCAAAAGGTTGTAGATTCGATTCCCTCGACTGATATATAATATTATTATTTATGTATCTGATTCTTAGTGGCTGATTTCTACGTCACGTCGTCTTGGCAAGCTGGAAAATAAAATAATTAAATTCCAATCATCATCCATCATCTTGATTTTTAATCGGATTTTGAGAAAAAAGTGATTTTTCACTGTTTTTTTTTATTTTGTTTATAACAAGAAAATACATGTAAAAAGATTAAAAAATACTTCTTTTAACATTCATGAATGTTATTGAGCAAACATCAAAATACGACATCTCTCGCTGCCTTGTACGAGCGAACACTGATATCTTTCTTTGAGGTTCTAATAAAGGATTTTTTCTATTAAACGTCCTTAC
Organism: Heliconius pardalinus sergestus; assembly: GCA_001486225.1. NCBI lineage: Eukaryota > Metazoa > Arthropoda > Insecta > Lepidoptera > Nymphalidae > Heliconius > Heliconius pardalinus. The sequence continues at coordinate 4,530 of FASU01017888.1, read as the reverse complement.
ACGATTTTATCTAGAAATAGCTGTTACTTTATTTTCATTGACTATATTTATCAAAGAAAATTTATTAAAGCAATACAATGCGTATGCGTTTTGAATGTAAATTTCCCAGAAAGCATTTTCAGAGAAACTTTCTGTGGTGGCCGTGGATTCAATTCATCCTGTATCTGTGTTCCATCCAACCAGATGAAGGCAAAAGAGAGACCGCGCTAGAAGTTTTGTCTATGTGGAACATTTAATATACGCAAAAGCAGACTCTAAATCGGTAAAATAAGATCGATATTTTGTAAACACATTTTTAAGTTAAGCTATTTCGTTCCGAGACAGCCACGTGTCCTTTTCACCCCGCTGCTATAGGGTATATCAGTCGCGAATATACCGTCCCGAGCGTCGCTCGTCGTCACAGCTAAACTATATATAAACATAAATAAATATAAACTAAAAAATAATATATTTTGTAGAAGCTTTTCTTGAATAAGGAGGAGCAAGTCTTTTTGAAGTAAAGTCGTCCGTCGCTCTAGCTAGATTAAAAACAAATATTTATAAAAAAAATAAGATATAAATATTCTATTGCTACTTTAGTAAAAAAAAGCAAGTGCGAAAACGCTTTTTATTTTTCAAGTGCGTGTATATTGTTAGAAAAATAAATATGAAGGCGTCGTCGTTCTCTCTCCGTGTTATGCGAAGGGTGAGTTTTATTACAATGTATATATACAGAAAAATAAAATAAATTTATTTAGTTAAAATGAAGGAATTTGTGTTTTTAAAACGGTGTAACAGGTTGCCGCCCACGCATCGGCTCTACAGGTTGGGCGGCGGATGCCTCTAAGCATATTGACGCTTCACTCTCCGACCACACCCTTACTGCCTTATTTTATCTTAAATATTTCTTGAATTATATATAATAATATATAATATTGTAGAAATATAATGTTATATCATTAGTACGCAGGAATGTCAGTCGATCAATAATATTATGTTTGTTCTACTTGGAACGTTTGTTCAGTTTGTGTGAATTGTACAGGCGTCAAGCTTTAATTTGTAATTTTTTCAATTTTGTCATATTTATTTTATATGACCTTGAACTATCATTTAAAGGTTTTTATATTTTTATACATTTTCAATATAATTATTATTATTTTATTTTATACAAAACATTAACTATTTTTTTATATTTACGTTCGGCCAATCGGCATACTGGCTTTAAAAAGGAAACATATGTAAGTTTCCTCTATTCAGGATTCGAATCCTGGACTACGACATAAACAAGAAAGAATAATAATTGTATAGAAACAAAGTTGAATAATTATTTAAATAAACAATTACCTACATTTTTATATTAATGTATAATTTTTTTTATAATTCTTATATAACAGAGTAGGAAGAGGGAACCTAGTGTTAAGACACTCCGATCGCATTAAGACACTTTCGTTCCTCACTTTCTGCCGAATTCTGGAGGCAATGCATGTTGACTAGTAGAACTTAGAACATTAAAAAATCATAATCTAGTAATAGAAAAAAAACATGATTTTGTATGAAAATCCTGAAAATGATCGTGCTAAGAATCATGTATCATATTAGTGTTTTAATAATAAAATACCACTTACGAGTATGTTACTCGTATTCGAGATTAAAAAGGCCGATAGCTGAACAAAGTTGTAAATCAAGGGAATCAGCTTTTTCCTTGCGCTTCCCTGCAAGGTTAATAAGAAAAATATTATGTAAATTTTTATTCAAAACCGTTTTACGATAGAGATATATTCTTCTTATTATTGCTGAGTATTATATTTTAAGCGGTTGTTATTATTTAAAATTTTGTATATGTATTTTGAATTTATTCTCTTAAATAAATAAGTTACGGCGCTGAGTTCTGCTGCTAAACGTAATAAGACAAAGTGCGGCGTTGACATCGTCACTTAACTCACAAATCGAGACATTTCACATTTCGAAAATTAGATGTCTTAACATTAGTTTTCATCTGCCTACTCTACTATACGAGTATATGCGGAATGTGCCATAAAAATATATATAAAAAGAGCGAAGACCCATTTAATAAATTGTATCAAAATATGTAAATCTCATAATAAAATCTCTGTTAAATAGGTCACTAGCGGAGAATATTACGGAGAAAGCTATACAAATACAAAAAATATATACACTAATATATAACTTTGATTTCTTGGGGATTAGCTATTTGTAGCTTTAGCAACGGTTCCAAGGGAAATTCGATATTCTGTCCTGGGAATCAGATTCGTCTTTTACGTATATTGGGTAATTTACAAACCAGCATTTTTTATGTTATTTTGTTCTTTTTTTTAAATACGCCTTAAGTTTTCATATATTATCGTGCCTATTTTGTGCTATCGGAACGTGGAAGTACAATTTTTATTAATATTATTTGTAGTAAAGATTTTTCTAAAGGATAATTTGAGATAATTTAATAGAATGTAGAATCGGTATATTCCTCAGTTTCAAGCTTCATCCTCCACATAACAGGGTTGGCAGAGGAAACATAGGAATCTTTTTTATTGTCTCCAGCATTGCATATTGAATAGCTGAGCTCAACACCGGGCTTTGCCTCGTTAACAGAGCAAGAAAATGAAAATATTACATATTTTATTTCCTCGAGTGAGAATCGAACCCACAACCTGACGCGTTTACATCCCCACGCTTGTACCCCTGCGCCACGCCTGGCCCCTAATACCTCTTTCAATATTACTTCAGTAAATAACTTTTCTACTTAGCACTCTTTTAACGACTCGTCTTAATATTTACGAATCTAATTCATTCCAGATCGACTTTACCAACTTTAGCTATTTGCCAATACATTACAAAGACTATTTCTATTTCTTAGTTGCCCTATGATATTATAGAGGTTTATATTTATATATTTTATATAATATAATAAATATATATTTAATAACAAAGATATTTATAACTCAATCAATTACTATATGTAAAAAGATCATATTAACATAAAACTGTTAAAAGGCTTTATATTTAAGTATTATTTTTCAAGAAAATGAAAATGATTTAAATGGTTTTTTATTAACACGCAGCCGCGATACATACAGCCAGTTACAATGATATAATAAATCAAAATCCAGCTTATAGCAGGGTAGGCCTCACCCTACCCTGCTAGTGTTAAGACTCTCCGTTCCCCACTTTCGTTCGATGATTTCGAGGCATTGTGGGCTACAGCGTGAAGGTAAATAAATGGGTATATTTTTTCCTTCTAGTAATTCAAAATTATAAATGAAATTAAACACATGTAAATGTTTTATAGAACAGCTTAAAAAAATGTACGTTAATCTGTTAAAAAGGTTTCACTCGGCGCTTGTTAAAAGATTATTTCAATTAATATAAAATGCTTCGAACACATTCGAAAATTCATGGTCGAGTGAAATATATAAAGTGTTTACAATGTTATCAACATCGAATAGGAAACCTTGCTATGTGCGGGATACAGCGTGAAGCTATAAACATGTTCACGTTATATCCCGCATAGAGCAGGATAGACAGAGGTATTAGTTTTAGTATTGTTAATATGTGAGAATCGAAGCGAAGCATGAAGCTATAAACATGTTCACGTTATATCCCGCATAGAGTAGGATAGACAGAGGGATTAGTTTTAGTATTGTTAATATGTGAGAATCGAACTTGTAATTGTCGCGTTTACATTCAGACTGTGCCGCTGCGCCGCTACAGCCTCCACCATAATATAAATGTTATAGTACAAAATGAGATTGCTAAGAATTTATTCATTTGGAAATGTTTCTGACTAGTTCTGGAAGTGAAGCGCGAAATTATAGAAGGAAAGTGCTTGTAATATAACTATAGCTAATGAGAGTTGGCGTATGTTATATTGTTTATATAGCTATGAATACATTATAGACATGTATGTTTATATATATAAGTATGTCTTACATTTACAAACTAGCGGCTATATACGAATGTTTAATAACGAATTTCCTTCACTAGGAGTCGAACCTTTTGCTATCGCGCTTACAGTCAAATGCCTACTTATTTTTTCAACATATGTGTCTTCAGAAATTCCTCTACGTAATAATAAAAGCAAGGACAAATTGAAAGCGCAATGAATCAAAGTAATATTTGCTTAATAAATAGCTTTCGGGTTTTACAACCGATTCGATCTTATCGTCTATTGATTGATGTATCTTGCAATAAAATTTACTTAGAATATTGTATCGTAAAGTGGAGTATTCAATTTATGTCTCTGGAGGTAGTTGTGGCAAATTGGGACTGGGTCTGGTAGACGCGACGGTTGTAGGTTCGTTCCATCCCTATTTGGAAGTGTAAATTACTTTGCATTTTCTTGTTTTGATCGGCTTCGGCTAAGTGCGGCGTTAAGATCCACCGCTTAACATGTAATGTTAAGAAAATTGGGAGTCTCTAAGAATTACATTCCCTTTACCATCCTTCTATATATTTGAGCTAACATATAAGTACTCGTAGTATGGATTAAGAGTTAAGTTAGAATAAGAATATAAGAATACTAGCGGCCCGCTCGCG